>CM076446.1:32188341-32443341 GCA_038419695.1 Scomberomorus guttatus | reverse complement strand
TGTTACTGTAAATCTTGCTGGGATTATAATCAGCTGTTTCGCATGTTCTATATGAGTTGAAACCATCTTATTCTGTTTTATTAAGACCGTTTTATTACGACTTTATCACATCAGAGGGCTGAGTGTGTCCTGTGCTCTAACTTCGTTAAGCAGCAAACCCCATTTTCAAGTTCAGGCTCAAGGTAACAGGAAAAAATGTGTTTAAATCAGTGATGTTGACAATAGATTGCAGCAGCAGCAGCAACAGCCCGACGCCTCTGTGTCCGCCTCTCTCTCGGCACCTTCTGCTTGGTATTCATGACTTGTAAGGCTGCAAAAAGAGGCTACTTTGAAGGGAAGACTGGCTGCAAACACTGAGCCCTCCCTCCCTCTTTCCCTCTGTCTCTGGCTCCGGCTCTGCGCTGCAGCGCGGCGGAGCAGCCGTCCTTCTCTCCGTGCGTAATGGTGCAGCGGAGGAAACATTGCGCGTTATGTTGGAAAGTATCAAAGTGGTCACATATGAGCGTGGATGTCGGAGTCAAGCTCTGAAAGATTAGATTTGTGTTTTCAAACCATCGTGTTGATATAAGCAGACAGAGTCTGATGGTAAAATCCGTTTTAAGATAGAGTTGGTCCTCCTTTAAGGCTGATTTTAGTCTCCAACACGTAGAGTCATAGAAAATATCACAAGACAGCCTTGTCTTCTAATGAGGATGTGCTGAATTAAGAACGGAATACTGGAAATAACTTTGTAACTGTATATTTCTTATTGTCTTACAGCTCAAATTTGGAGTTTTACTGCGATATGTGTGTGTGGAGACACTCTGAAATCTTCATTATTTGTCTTTTTCATAATTTTATAATGTGCGTGTGTGTGTGTGTGTGTGTGTATATATGTATGTGTGTGTGTGTGTGTGTGTGTGTGTGTGTGTGTGTGTTATGAGAGAGACTGAGAAAGAGCTGACGGATATTTTCGTCGCCTGTCGTTTGCTCCGGTGTCGTTAGAGGGCGATATTGGCACATCAGATCTATCCATCGTCTCACTCACACAGACACACACACACTCTCTGTTCCACACACACACACGCACGCACACACACACACACACACACACACACACACGTTCACAGAGTGACCAAATTGTTTCTAATAATCTTTATTGTCATTCCTCTTCAAATGGCCATATTTCATTTTTAGAAAAGGAAACAATAAGATAAAAACATTTAGATATAATGATAATAGACTGAAAGACAATGACGAAAATGACCTCACTCTGTCTCTAAGTCAGTCTTATTGACATCCTGTAGAAGCTGTGATTGCTCTCTTTTCCTTCCTTGTACAGTTCATGTGTCTGGTTGCTTGTTTGTTGGCCAAACAGCTCAATTCTCAAACATGCTGCTCCAGTCACTCTTCCAGTGAGTTAAAGTTGTGGGTGAATGGACGTTACAATGTCAAGTCATTCTGTAGAAGCAGAAGTGTGTTTTTACATTTCCAAAATGTTTCAAATAAACAGAAGAACTGTCTTAATAGCAAGAGCAGCAATAGCCTACATAGCTGAACAGACACAAGGAAAGAACAGCAGGAAGCCAAATTTCACAAGAGAATTAAACAGAAAATTAAAAAAAAAAGAAAAAAAGTTACCTCACTTCCACTGTGGCAGCAAATGCTTCAGTGGCTGGTTCAAACTGCATGGCTAGATACCACTAATGGCATCTCAATTAAATAGTTTTATGGCCTTTTTTAGACTGTTCTCTCCAGAAAAATGACCCATACATTCAGTGCTAAAGCAGCAGTGGGACATTGTTATAGTGCAGTGAAAATGAAAGTGAGTGTATGTCAGAGTGGTGGACGGGTGTAGAAAGTATTTGACTCCAACACTGGAGGCAGCAGTTTGTGTCCCATGTCAGTCATTGTTGGTTTACCTGAAGGGGACATATCATGCTTTTTGTGATTTTCTGTCATTTATAAACTGTTATAATCTCAGATTTTTATGTTAAACATGATCAAAGTTCTAAAACATGAGGTTTGAATGAAAGTTTGCAAAAATGCTGCCATCAAGTCATAAGCAAGGGCTTCATCCTCATGCTCTGTACGCTCTGTTTGCAAAGTCACCTCTGTGACGTTAGATTGTTCGTGCATGCGTCCATTTGTTGCTCGGGTTTGTGCATTGTACATATTTCGGATCGGATTCAGGCTCGAACATGTACGGATGTATTTGAGAAGTTTATATGTACGAGTACGAACGAGAAAAAGAAACAAAATCTGACTTTGATAATGTCGCCTCCAGAGCCAGCAGAAGTCTGCAGAGGGGCAGCTTCTTGAAGCTGACCAATCAGAACAGAGGGGGCTCATCAGGAGGGGGCTTAAAGAGACAGGAGCCTGTTTCAGACAGAGGCTGAACTGGGGGGCTGCATAAAGGGCCAGTATAAGATAAATAAGGATTTTTTTGTTGTTGTAAATCATGCAAATATATTCCAGTAGAGCCAGAACATAAATATAGAGCTGGAAATGTGCATATTATTTCCTCTTTTATCTATGAAGGTGGTTTTAGTTGCCGAACTTTGGAAGGCACCGACAAATTATCTTTTTTGTAATTTTGGTAAGTAAGTACTTGCTTTTTGTGATTTGGGTGAAGTGATCCTTAAAAAATGTCAATGTTTCATGTTTCAATGTTTCATTCTGTAGTTTTGAAACAGCTTTTTGTTCAATAAAGCAAAGACATTGTAACTCAAGGTTGTTGTTTTCAGTGTGTGTGTGTGTGTTGGGTGCAGCTGTGCTCCTGATCCATGCCTTTGAGCTCCAGTGACCGCTAATGGTTGAACAATCCGGTCGGATCTGGAGGTGACGACTAGGGCATTGAGATGTGCGTGTGTGTTTTCAAGGAAACAATTTACAATTTATATTCCAGTTAATTAGATTTCTTTGGCAGTGAGGACAAAAGGGGAAAGAGTGAAAGAAAGGGAACGAAAGGAGACACAGAGAGGGAGTGACCATGTATCACTCTTTCTCTTTGTCTCTCCTTGACTCGTTTGCCCGGTGTGTCGACATGTTGGAGGGACGTAGAGAAGTCTTTGGCTTTGATCAAATCAACAGCATTCAATTCCCCAATTATAGAACCCTTTATGTGATTAGTGTAGAGTGTGTGTGTGTGTGTGTGTCGGGATTCATATGAATGTGTGTGACAGAGAGAGAGAAGGTGTCATTAAAACAGAGGAGGGTTTAAGAGTGGGAAGGTAAAGGACAGGAGAGAAAAGGTGGAGTAGAAAAAGTAATGAGAAAAGAAGGGGAAGAGTAAATGTAATTAGGAAACAAGCAAGATGGGACGACAAAAGAGGAGAAGAGGTGAGATTAAGAGAAAAGAAAAGAAGCAGGTGGAATAAGTCTGTGTAAAGAGGTGAAAAAAGAAGTGGAGGACGTGAGCAAAGAAGAGAATGAGGCACGCCGGGGAAGAAGTGGGTGAAGAAAGCAGAGAAGAGGATGAAAAAATTGTAAGAAGTAAAGGGGGAGAAAGGAAGGGGATGAAGGAGAAGAGAGATAAAGAGAAAGAGTGGGAAAAGAGTGTAGGAGAAAGTATTTAAAAGGGAGGGAGGACAGAGGAGGTTGTAGACAAGACAGGATTGAATGAGTGAAGAGGAGATAAGGAACATAAAAAAGTAAAGATGAGAAGAGAGTGGAAGAGAGGAAATGAGAAGGGGGATCAAGGAGAAGCAAGAGGACAGAAGGGAACAGGAAAAAAAGAGAGAAGGACCTTGAGGAGAAAGAACGAGGAGAAATGGAGAGAGGGTAGGCTGAACAGGTGAAAGAAAGAAGAGAGGAGAGGAAATTGGAGGCAAAGAGGAGGTGAGAGGACGTGGGAAAAGAAATAGTCTTGTCGTCCGTTGCCTCGTTCATCACTCCTGTCTAGACGAGACGAGGCAGAGGAGGAAGAGGAGAAGGAGGAAAAGAAAGACAAAAAAAGCAGACGGCAGAGTGAAGAACGAGTGATTGGAGGAAATGACAAAGACAAAGGATGACAGGAGGTCAAGAAAAGAAAAAAAAAGACACTAAATTGATTATGTTTCACCGTTATCGACTGTCTGAGTGGTTGTAATTGTTTCCTCTGTTGTGTGTGTGTGTGTGTGTGTGTGTTAAAGAGAGAGAGAGCTTTATGACAGGATGTCTGTCACCTTATGCCTCAGTCTGTTTAGTATGCTGTCCATCCTCCTTCACTGTGTGTGTGTGTGTGTGTGTGTGTCTGCCTAATCCACGGCACTTATTCTATTGGCCTGGCTAACTGACAGCCTAATAGCAGGGCAAGCTGAGTGCCGGGGCGTCGCGTGTGTGTCTGTATATGTGTGTGCATGTGTGTGTGAGAGAGAGAGAGGGAGAGAGAGTCGGGCGCTGAATGAATGCTAAAGTAGGCAGTAGAGCTGAAAGAGAGAACGGGTAGAAAGAGTGAGAGAAACCATTTTCTGCAGTCAATGATATGCACTTAGAGAGAAAAAAAGTGTGTTTGTGCAAGAGTGTGTGGGGAGCAGTATTAGTGTCCGGTTACACCAGAAAGTGGCACAGAGAAATGTATTCGCACGGCGTCACAGAATAAGAGCTGCTTGAAGCTTGGTGACGTATAGACTACTGGAACAGCTACTGGTGCTGGCAAGCTAACCAGTAACATACCAGCTAGTCAGGAACCTTGTGAGGCCTGCTGTCAACTATCAAATAAAGGAAAAAAGGTCAAAACACATCTTTAAACTAGCTAGCTCGCTAACTGCCAGCTAGCTAGCTTAGTTGCTTACCTGACAAGTTAATAATGTTTATTCATTTATATTTCCACCCCTGCCTCAGAGCAGACTTCAAACCGTGCTACATGTCTTAGGCAGTTGAACCTGGTTGAACTTTTGCCGCAACGCATCACCATTACTTTTTTAAATTCACCGGTATCTTAAACATCACGCCCCACCAACGCAGCCTTTGCATTGTTTAACGCTGGGCTGAGCCTTTATTCCTGCAGAGCAGCGTTATTTAAAATTGTATGATGCAACATTGCTTATGAGATAGCTTCTTCTCGGTTCTCTGTTTCCTCAAATATCAGTTCTATGGAGATTGAGACTTGATTAAAATGTGATTTACAGTCTATGTCAAAGTTCACCAAACTGTGTGAAAGCGGTGGAATTACTTTACCTCTACAAGCCCACTGAATCAAAATGATTTTGGTCTGAAATTTAGTTTTTATAAATGCTGGTATTACTGGCCCTAAAGGGTGAAGGGTTGGATGTCAATCAATTGGCTCTGAACTAGTATATCACCATCCTCATCCTTCTGTTGATTACAATTTAATGGAAAATCCAATTTGGTTTATAGTGTAATTTCCTGATAAATTCAGAGGTTAATAAACGTGGGGACATGCTTGCTCACCAAAAAAAGAAAAAGTGCTGTCACCACCAAAATAAACTATATTTTTCCCTCTAAATGCTTTGATTGAAATGCTATTTGTCTGAAAGCTTGTGGCCAGTTATCAAAGCTATTGCCTGAAAACAACAACAAAGTTATTTCCCTGCAGGAGGCAAACAACAGTTCTCCAGTAATGGAATATGGTGTCAAAATGACATTTGTGTCTTTCCACGGGGATATTTGACAGTTGAAAACAGAATGAGATACTGTGAGCAGTGAACGATAACGTAGATTTAAAACGCACATCTAATGGGAAGACAAGAAAAATGGATATTTAGTGGCCCTGAGGGCGAATTTGCCTGATGCATCAACAAAGCAGTATGCACAACATTCAATGGAAACAAATGTACAGACGTAGCTATTATAAGAGTGCATGCATTCTTCTACACTATTAGTACTACGGATGATTCTTTCTTAAATGATCTGAGTATATTTTGGTGAAACGAGAACATTGTGTGTTGAAGTGCAAATATTGTGGTTTGTGCATGAAACGTTAAAGGAATCTGTTTCTCCACCTGCAAAGGATTTAGAGCAGGACACACATGTGGGAAGAGCTCTCTATTAGAATCCCAGAAGAAAGACTTGTGAAATAGATAATCACAACTTAAAACGCTGAAAATGAAAATGAAAAATTGATGATGCCTTTTCCAGATAAGTATATAGAAATAATCATAAACTGCAGCATAAGTATACCCCAGCCTAAAACATTATCATCTTTTCAATCATTTCAAGATGGGGGGTGTAATATTGACATTATGTCATGTCCACAGTCTATAATTTCATGTGCCAGTTTTAGTTTTTGTACTCTTTTCACAAAACCTTGTTAGACGGTGCTGTATAAAAGTGTTAGTGTCAGTCTACTGCAGCATACTTTGTTTGAGGTGGCATGCATGTACATCTTCTATTAAGGCTACACATGGACACATACTGACTCACTGCATATGTATTTCTGTGTATACAGTAAGTGCTGGTGAGAAGAATCTAAATCTAAATCTACTTACACGTTGGCATCAAAACAGTTTAAAGGGGGGGATATGCTTTTTGTAATATTCTGTCATTTATATACTGTTATAATGTCAGATGTCTATGTTAAACATGGTCAAAGTTCTAAAACTTGAGGTAAACGTATGAAAAAATGCTGACTGAAAGTCAAAATTCAGGGCTTCAATCAGCTCTGGATGCATTGTTTGCAAAGTTACTTCTACTTCTTCACCGAACTGACATCAAATTGTTTGCACATGCCCAATGGCAGCCATCCATCTCTTTGTTGCTAAGACAGTTCCACAGGTTGTTCACGTGTTTCGGCTCCAACATGTAGGGGTATTTGAGAAGCTGACATTTTGAGACATTTAGAGTAAAGAACGAGAAAAAGAAGTGAAATCTTACCACCACTGTTTGTTTACGCAGCCTCCGGAGACAGAGAAAGCTTCCCGAAGCTGTCTTAAAGAGACAGGAGCTAAAACAGCCTGTTTCAGACAGAGGCTGAACTGAGGGCTGCATAAAGAGCCAATATAAGATAAATAAGGAGTTTGTCAAACTATAAATCATACAAAGATATTCCAGCAGAACCCCAGAATATAAATATAGACCTGGAAATGTGCATGATACGTCCCCTTTAAAATTATGTGATCTCTGTCAACATTAAACCCAGAATACAAACAGTAAACAACAATGGATGCTGAAAAAGACAACAAAGATTTGGCTAAAAAATGATTTTGGACAAATGTGAAAGTAATATGTTTCTTACTGCTGCTTCCACAAAAACTGATTTTTCTCACTACTAACAAGGTTAAATATTATCACACAAGCAAGTAGTTACACTAGTTACATCATAGCAGCAGGAACCATCACCAACACTTGCCCAGGCTTCTGTTCAGCAGTGATAACCTAAATAAAAGATATGCCTGGTGGACACTGACGCTTTCATTATAATGGGTTAAACCATTAATTACAGTTAATTTGTTCATTACATAAATTATACAGGGAGAATGTTACAGAGGCCCATAAATTATACAGCAGTCATAAATGATACAACAGTGCATCCAGGAACATCAGACTTGGAAGGGCATAATGGCATCCCAGACAGAACGGAGCACTTGAATGCTGGCAGGCATAAATGAGGTGGAAAATGTTTTTGTTTTTATCCTGTGGAGGCTGTTAACTTCAGCCTCAGGGCAGGATGGTGCAGATGTTCATCTCCCGTGTTTTATTGCACTTTGACTCAATCTTTAGAGGGAATCACTTCAATAAATAGTCTTTTGTGTCACTTTCAAGCTCTCAGAAGTTACAAGAAAGGTTTCTTGCTGACGAGATGGTTAGAAGAGATGTGTTAAAGGTGTAGTTATTTATAAAATTTAGAAACGAGTCAGTTTCCTCACATTTTCCAAGATGGAATGTGAATATTAGCAATAGTGGCAGAAACTGGGAAATGAATGGGGGGTTTACTGTAAGCATATTGAGTATTACCCGTTAATTGGTCAAAATATATTTTTTCATTCAGAAAAAGATGCTCACAAGTTTGAGTTTGCACCAGTCACAAAGTTTGTTGTTGCAACACTAGGCCTACCGTATTGGCCCAAAATTGTCATTAACACTTCTATACAGGATCAGCAGATCCCTGTTTTAAAATGGTGTGTGAAGTCTGAAGGTTCAAGTCCTGAGTTAACTGGGAATATCAGGGTTGGCTGGTGAACATGGAACCTTTCAAGAACTCCCCTTGAAGTAACTTGGCACTGCTGAAGAAGAGGACACATGCCAGGTCAAGCCTCCCTGGATGGTTAAAGTTTAAATGTCTTCCTTTAAGTATCAAATGGAAAAACAAACTGGGAGAGAAATCGAGTCATGATTGAGCTGATTAGGATGTCTGAGGTGTAAAATATACACAGCGTGGCACATGAAAAACTTCCTTTCCTCTAATTAAAATAACTGCTGATTAATGCAAGAGGTCTTAATGAAGCTTAACAAGGTTTCAGAGTAATTAATCCATATTTAATAGAAGATGTTAGGCAAAAGAGGCTGCTTAGTCGGCTGAATCAACAAGCTTGGGAGGAGAGAGGGGGAGGAGGATGGGGGCGGGGGGCGTGGGGATGGATTGCAGATAGAAAATAAAGGAGGAAATGAGATAAATAAGCGTGGATAGAAGGAGGAAGGTAATAAGCAGAGTCGGAGTTTAGCTGGAGGAGAGAGAGAAGATAAAGAGAAGATATTAGATGATATGTGAGCATCAGTCACTTTATTCTCACAGTGGCTAAATTTAATTTATGTCAGACTGTGTGGGAAGTCCTACACAGAAGATGGATACACAGATGCAGTCAGAGCCACTCTCAACTGGTCTATGACAAAACATGTATATCAACATGAAGGATAATTCCAGTTTATTATAATGTGGGCCTTATTTTTGTAGTTTTAACCTAGCAACACTCTTAACCGCTGAGATCTGCAGGGACATCACAAACAATATCCAACTGGGCAAGGAACACAAACAGCCCAGTTAGCCAAATGTATGGGTAGTGATTAATTTGTAAATAATGTGCGCCCGTAACACAGAGAGGGTGCTGTTCCAGTGGGTTAAAAAATCCACAGTGCCTGGAGCACATTGGACAACGCCTAGCTGTTAAAACCAAACCAAACTGTCATCACAAACAAAGTAATGTGTAATGCAGCTAGCCTGTATTATCAGAATAATTGCATCTGACGTGATAATTGAGCCCAGAGTAGGCTACACATGCACTCATGCCCACGACGGTGGGACTTACAACTTTTCATTAGCCATAAGTTACTCAAAAAAGCATTAAACCACTTGCCAGCATACAATGCATCTAGCGGGTTTCCCCATTCATTGGCCGCCTGATGCATTAATCATTGTCGTCATCATATTCATCGTTCATCATCCTCCTAATCGGTCATCAACGCTACACAGCAGAGAATAGTAATAAAAAACGCGTGCTTACCTTTATTTTTATTTGTCCAAAACAGCTCATAAAATATCCATCGAGTAATGCATCCAAAATAGGCAAACAAGCGATTTACAAGTAACTTCACTGGGAAATTAGACTACATTACAGCCATATCACAGTGTCTCAGCAATGACTTTCATGAGTTATCGTAACTGTTAGAAATGGCCAAAACTACGAAAGTAAGACCTAAATTGTAATAAACCAGAATTATCCTAAATGTTAGCTAAAAGGCTATAACTTAAAAGCTTGTAAACTTCATATTGTTAGCAATATATTTCTCTCCAAATCAGCATGGTCATCTTTGTAGTCTTGGTCACATGTGAACATTATCTTATGCTGCCTCTGCATTGAAGAAGAGATGTTAAATATTGAAGCTCTGAGGCTTGAATATGTAAGATCTGTCTTTTTATTTGCTAGCAGCGTGGCAATGCTTAAGGCTGAAGTATCTCAGCAGCTATTGGATGAATTGCAATGTACTTTTGCACAGATATCCACGGTGCCCAGAGGATGAATCCTATTGACTTTGTTGATTACTGATTTTTCTTGTAGCCAGCCAAACAATTTTTTTTACCTATCCAGTGAAATATCTCCACACCTACCAGATGGATTGTCACAGATATTCATGGATCATAGACAGTAAAATGTAATTTCATGATCCCCTGACTCTAGCACCACCATAAGGATGACATTTCTGTTATTAAGTGAAATCTCTCAAA
The DNA here is from genome assembly GCA_038419695.1 of Scomberomorus guttatus. NCBI lineage: Eukaryota > Metazoa > Chordata > Actinopteri > Scombriformes > Scombridae > Scomberomorus > Scomberomorus guttatus. The sequence goes on along the minus strand of CM076446.1, from coordinate 32,433,260 downwards.
CACTTTTGGAAGGATTGCAATGAAGCTTGGTACAGATATCCATGGTGGCCCAGAGGATGAATCCTAATCACTTTGGTGAGCCTCAAACTTCCTCTCATCACGCTGAGGTTGACATTTGTGGTTTTGAGTGAAATGTCATGTTTCCCCAGGATGAATTGTAAAAACTTGTGATCCTCATCTGCTGCCATCATCATGTCAAAATTTTAATACTTTGGTTTGTGACAAAATACCTACAAAACTAATGACATTCCCAGGCTTGGGGAGTAACAGAATACATGTAACAGTGTTACGTAATTAAGATACAAAAAAAAGTTAATTGTATTCCCTTACAGTTACAGTAAAAAGATGCAATCAGATTACCGTTACATTCAGTAAAAAAAAAGGGATTATTAGCAGGATTACAATTTGCTTACCGTCCACAGTTTGTCGACAAGAGAGCACTCGTGCTTGCTTGCAGCCAAAGGGCTCCCTCTGTCACCATGAAAAGTGCATCGTGCGGTTGGCATTCCCACTATCCCCCGCCGTCGCACTGATAGTAACTAACGTTATAGTAACAGCATGAGAGGACGCGCTCCATTGTAGTCAGCGCTCGGTTCAGTTTGTCATTTGCTAAGCGACAGTTTAAAATAAATAAATCTCTGACTCTGCTGCCATCTGCTGGCTGAACACTGAAACACACACTGGCGTCTTTATTTGCATATTAGGTATTGAAGTAATCCAAAAGTAATGGAAAGTAATCAATTACATTTTTTAACAGTTAATTAGTAATTGTATCGGATTACGTTTTAAAAGTAACCCTCCCAACTCTGGACATTCCCATCAGCCTCAGCCTCGTAATTTGTATAGTGCTGCTTAGCTAATGTTCACACACTAAAGTAAGGTTGTTACTGTGGGATATATTATACCTGTTTAACATCAGCATGTTAGCATTGTCATTGTGAGCATATTAGCATGATGACATTAGAATTTAAAAGCACTGCTGTGCCTACAGTCGCACAGAGCCGCTATAACTGTAGGCTATATCTCGGATGTTGTTCCTGTAATTTCAAGTAACAGCTCACTTATGTTCTATCTGGTTGTTACATAGATCCACTTTGGTCTCAGTGATTTGTGAAGGAGCAGCCTAAGTAAAAGCAACAAGGGCATAAGAGGTAGAGAAGAAAGAGAATAATGAGAGAAGTGGTCAGATATGATGAGGTAGAGACACACAAGAAAGGAGAGAAAGATATATGATGGAATGTATTGTACTGATGGTACAGGGCAGAAAGACTAAGAGAAAAAAAGTAGAAACTATTTCTTCTCATGTGGAAAATAGCACAAAACTGAAGGAGGAGGAAACAGAGACAAAAGAAAAGTGATTACAAGAGAATGTAAAGTTGGGAGAGAAGGAATGAAATAAGAAAGACAGGTATGGATAGGGAGAGATGGAGTGAGTGCAACACAGACATAAGCAAACATCATAATATTTGCCTGGCAGTTGGACTTTTGCTGTCTCTCATTATTTACACACAATTTACACACGCACACACACACACACACCCATACAAATGCAGGCCAATACACATCACGCACATCAGGGAACACACACGCCATCCCTTAACAAAGGAGTCTGAAGCTGCCAGCCATCTTCTAGTTGTTTACAGACTCATCTGTACACACACACACACACACACACACACACAGAGTGCACACAAACACACAAATGCATACACTTGACTAAAATACTGCCAAGTGTACACAACTTCAATCCAGCATCTGCTCGCCTTTTCTTTATCCCTCAGTCTCTTTTTTTATCTTTCTCGTTATCCTTCCTTCTGATGTTTGTGTTATTTTATCCATTCATTCATTTATCCATCTGTCTACTAAATGTCTCTGTCTGTTAAATACACCTTAAATATACCATATATATAATAAATATATATTCACCCACTTGTGATTCCATCATTTCATCAATCATCCATCCATCTGTCCATCACACAAAATTGATCTTTAGAGGTGTGTGTGAACATGCTGCTTGTGTATGTGCTCATGTAAATTTCGTGTGAGTGTACGTCTTTGTGAGCTCAGACTGAATGCTGATTAACAGATAATTGCCTCTGCCACTGCCGGCTACAGGAAACGCTGCTGGGTTAAGTGATACAGACAGACAGACAGTTAGACAGACAGGTGGATGGACAGATAGACAGAAAAACCATTTCCGTGTCTGGAAAGCATGGCAGCGGCTGCTTTACCTGTCACTCACTCACAGAGAGCGGGCCGAGAAAGGAGGAGTGATGGAAAGAGATAAATAAGTGGGGGAGCTCGAGAGGAAACGAGGGAGGAAGGAGTGAAGCAATGAGGAGGTGGAGGAAGAGGAGGTGAGAGTGATGAGAGATCAAGAGAAAGAGCAACTGGCCGTGGAGGATAAAGGGCAGAAATGACAAATGATGGGAGAACGAGTGGGAGAGAGTGAGTAGGAGGAATAAAGATTGTTGATTGTTGAGGAGGAGGTGCAGAAAGGGAATGAAGGAGATGAAAGTTAAAGGAATGGTAGCGGAGAGATAAAGAGATAAAAGACTTTCAGATCATTACGTAAATGTGCTTCTGATTTAACATGTCAACCTCATTTTTAAACAACTGCCTGAGTGACCTTTTCTGTCATAATGGCAAACTGGGTCGGACCTCTTAACATATCTGGCTCAAGTCTGAATTGAATGCTGTGACATGAAGTTAAGAGCTACAGAGAGAGATTCAAAGCTTCTTCTGCCCTCTTCAGAGTACTGTACTAAATTTGTAACTTAATTGTTGTTTCTTATGCAACAATGAAAATTAAATTTTTTTAATAATCCGTGAATAATCGATGGATCAATGAATCATCTGTGAACGAGCAGATTGTTGAGGAGATTCCTGTGATATCAGATCAGTCTATAAAGATGAGTTTTATTTTTTTCACTATGAATATCCAGTAGAACGGTTTACATACAGCATGTGCCGACAAATAGGAAGAAAAGAAGCCTTTATTTTTAAGCTCGAGTATTATGATTTAATAGATAATATATTCTGTCCAATTAATGATAAGAACACTTATAAGGAGATCTATTAGTGAAAATAGCGGGTGAGCATCCTTCGTTCTTATGATTAATGAATGCATCAATGGCAAAATAAGCTTCATAATCCATCATTTAAGCATCATGGAAAACAGTTGGTGAGACTATTCTTTTTCGATATTATTTTCGAACTCTGCTGTTCTCCAGCGATGTCACCATTCCTTCTTGCATACCAGGTGCCAGAATTGTGGCTCGTTCCATAGCTGTCCTGTCATAGTTGGTGTAAACGCCATTACATCTGCAGACAGATGAACCAGCAGTGCTAACAACAAGTCATTTGTACCTGCGCTCCAGAACGACCCATTGGAGCGTAATATGCCGCTTTCCAGAACAGTTACAAAACACTGTTAACTATCTAGTCATCCACCCAACCCGCCTCCACACAACCTGCCTCCTCCTAATAAGGAAGTCACCTTATATAGACGTCATCTGAACTGCATAACTTCTCTGGGTCGTAATTACTACGACCGCTAGATGGTGTCTGTCACTCAAAGGTAAGTTTAGGTTGTTTTTGGCGACCGTTTTTCTTGGGAGGACAGGCTCAATGCTACATGTTCCATACTGAAAAAAACTACAGAGCCACAGAGAGAAAGGCAGGAGAAAATCTGACACAGAGGAAGACACATCAGTAAAGACAGAGCAATGATCTATATTTAATCTGTGTCTCTTGCCTTTGTTCTCTGTAAAGCACTTCATCGCCTTTTTATTACTAAACATGCTATAAATAAATTCACATCAACTTTGACTTAATGGAAAGCTAAAGAGCAAAAGGCATTTCGACTGTAAATAACACAGAGCAGGTCATGCATATTTTTAGATGAAAGCTGTGCAGCAGTAAAGAGGAGCAGAAGACACAGAGAGGAAGAGACAGAAACAAAGACATATGATACGTTCTCAGTGTTGCAGCACTTTGTGCTCAAATGCTACTTAATGCATTACTTCTATTAGTGTGATTAAGTATAAATGAAAATACCATTGCTGTTTCTTTCATGTTTCATTTTTGTTCTCATAAATATTCTTTTAATTTGAATACTTTGATATCACTGAGCCTCTCATTGTCCTTGTTCCAAAAACACATTTCTAGAGCAATTTAATATGTAATGCAAGTTGTTACTTTTAATGCAAGTAAGAAATAAACCAGTTACTACTTGTAAAGAAACTCTGCACCAAAACATTGATCATTTTGCAACACAGAGATGAATTACACCTTTTTTTGTCACATCATGATTTAAACAAAGCCTTTAAAGAACATTTCCATCATGATCCATCATGATAAAGTAACTCAACTCAACAAAAGAGTAATGTTGAAGAAGAGGGGGTGATATCAAAGAGAAGTTAGCTTTACAAAGAATGAAAATTGGCATCTCTGAAAAATTGGCAATGGTAAATGGACTGTACTTGTATAGCGCCTTTCTAGTCATTCAACTACTCAAAGCGCTTTTAACACTACGAGTCAATTCACCCATTCACACACATTCATACGCTGAATGGGTACAGGGGCTACCCTACAAGGTCCCAACCTGCCCATCAGAGGAAATCTAACCATTCGCACACATTCTTATGAGCAATTTGGGGTTCAGCATCTTGCCCAAGGATACTTCGATATGCAGACTGGAGGAGTCGGGAATCGAACCGCCACAGCCACACCCTAAAGCATACCCTGCTTTATCATCTGTTTTACTCAAAATGGGACCAAAATTTACAAAATCAACATCATGCTGTTTTGAAGAGGACTTGAAACTAGTGATTGAGACCATAAACTCATTAGGAAAGTGTTCACTGAGGTAATAAATCAAGTGAGAAGTAGGGTCATTTTCTCAGAACAATCAGTGGTGTCACCCTGCCCGACACCACTGCCCGCCCGGCGCCCTGCTGGCCATTCAAAAGAATGCAGGTTTAAGGCACTTCCGCATTGTCTTCAATTTTCAGACCCGGAGCTTACCAATTGTTAGCAACAGACACCATCAACACTACAATGCACTCTCAAAAACCATACAGGAGGGAAGGTACTAACCATGCACAGAACTTCACTGATGGTATAAAATGCATTCTTTCACATAAGCAAACTGTAAACTACTAGAAACATTGTAGAAACAGTATGAAGAAGGGTAACACTGATGTTACTGTGTACCAAGTAATGGCTGTGATGATTTAGAACACAATTTAATTTAAACTTATGTCATTGCCCACCTACCCCCAACACGCTACAGTATTTTCTTGTTTCTTTTGTTGCCACAAAAAACAAAAAATGAAAATCCCTGATGCATTTGCACAGTTTTTTTTCTGTTTATGCACCTATTCCTACTTCTTGGCGGGTAGCGGTGTACTAATGGAAGGTATCCAATCCTGTAGTTGTGTCAGTAGGACAGGCTTTACATTGTAGAAGTATTTGCATTATTACGCAAGGAATCGCAAAAGTACTCTAACGAGTTACTTTTCTCAGTAGGTAATGCTGTAACGTAACAAGTTACTTTTTAATGGCAGTAATGTTGTAATGTAATGAGTTACTTTTAAAAGTAATATTACCCAACACTAGTTACTACTACTTGACCATAATTGCAGAGCAGATGCGGGATGAGACTTTGTTGATGGCTACAGCTGAGTTATGAATCATGACTAATTATGAATATACTTTAAGCACTCCACAGTTGTATGCAGTGAGATAATGGTCCATTAAAACACTCTTAACATGCATGGACCCGCATGAAACAGGTGCATGACCCATTTCAGCTCTGTAAGTGTAGTTTGAAACAGTCTCATTTTAAAGCCCCGACTCAAGTCCCAATTAATACCAGAAACACCATCAACTGACTGGTGCTACGAATTGTAAAACATATACTTCCCAGCTCCCAAAATATCCCACTTACTGTCACACAGTACACTGGTCCTGTTATTTTTAATATCAGATCATGAAAAATACATCTGTCCCTTCCCCAAGAACATCCAAAGCCCATCAGACTCTTTACATTTCCATCCAAATGTTGCAGAAAGGAAATTCCAAAAGATCTACAAAAAAAACGTCCCTGCATGTTTCCATCATCAACTCTGAGACTGTTCTCATCAGAAAACAGATTGGTCATTTGTTCAAATGCCTACAGCAACTTATGTTTAAGTCTCTCTGAAGCAAAGAGAGAAGTAGAATGATGGATTACAGTGGTAAAACATCACTGTAAAAACTCTTTTGGTCAGAGTGGGTGTTTAGGAACACAAAGAGAATTGGGTTATGTGATGCACCCACTATCACATACTTACTGCACTTCTTGTTTTTTTCTTAATCTGATGTAGGGCAGCAACCAAGAATTATTTTCATTATCAATTTAACTGCTGATTAGTATTCTGGAATAATCATTTTGTTTATAAAATGTCAGAAAATAGTGAAAAATGCTCACGGTGACGTCTTCAAATGTCTCGTTTCATCTGTCTTGTTTTATCTGTCCAGTCCAAAATCTAAATCTAAGCTGCAACCAGCACATCTTTAGCCTTTTTGCTTAAAAAATGACTAAAACAATTAATGACCTAATGGATTAATCAACTAACTGTTGCAGCTCCAATCTGACGTTTGATTATTTCTACTTTTGCTCAGCATCTCTGTGTAATTTCAATTTTATACCACTTCTGCAAGTGGTATAAAAAAGTTGTGCAATATAGGGGACTTCCATAACTTTTGTATCACTGCTGCAAAGGCTGCAGCTATCTGAGAGCCATAGTCTCATTCTATCAGGCTGTCAATCTGTAGCCCAGAATAGCATGACTGACAAAGGAGCAACAAAACCCAAAGAAATGCAATACCAGCATCAGCCAGCCAACTGTGTCGACTGTGCCGGTATTGCAGAGCAGATATTAACTATGCCTTGAGAGCAGCCCTTTTCCCTTTCTAAAGATTAGAGACCTGATCTCACAGAAATACGTGAAACGACCATGACCACTTAACACCACATTACATGGTGGTGGCACGTAATGTGTTAAAATTGCGTGGATGATCAATTAGGATCCTTTGTCGTGGTAGACACACAAATGCCCCGGTTCAACATTGTCACACAATGGGTGGTGGTTAATGTTGTTTTCTAGTCTAGAAAACTTTATTTTATTGATATTTAATTTAATTCTAACACATTATGTGCCACCACCGTGTAAAGGTGTTAAGAGGTCATGGTCTATTCATGTATTTATGTGAGATCAGGTTGAAGAGATAACGAGAGCAAGAGAAGGAAAGAGGGAGATCAGAAAGAGAGAGCTTTATGAATAGATGGGGATGGGTGTGAGAGAGAGAGATAAGCAGTGAAAGAGGGAGTGACAGCCCAAAATGTAGTTAAGATGAGAGAGATAAAGGGAGAGAATGAGAGAACGTGACAGGGTGAGAGAAAAAGAGAATGGCATTGTGACAGAGAGGGAGAGTATAAGTAGATATAAACAGAGTGAGAGATAAAGAGGAATGTTCTCTGGTAAATAGAGAAAGTTCAACACAGAGAGAAAGAAAGATGTCAACAAGAGTGAGAGAGTAAGATAAGGAGACAGGGGGATGTCAAGAAAAAGTAGAAAAGGAGAAAAAGATTGAGATATACTGTTGATGAGAGTGACAGAAAAAGATGGAGAGAGTTTCTTACCCGCAACCTACGCCTATGGTATAGCACAGGGTACTGAAATACAAGTCTTAGAGTTGCACTTAATAAATCTCCACTGCATCAAAGGTCCAGTAAGGGTGCATTACAATATATTTCAGTACAAAAGCTCCAGGACTCTGTATTGATGGGTTAATGGGAGAAGTGACTCCTTTGTTGTGTAACCGAGTCCTTAAATTTGGGCATAAAAAGGTGTGATGGCCAGGCAGAGACACTGGTGAAAGTGTTCATTAATGAGTTCTTCACTGTATTCATTGTTAAACATGTTTGATTTTGCTTTTATTCTGCTGCAGTCTTGATATCACGATTTCAACTGCTTCAGTTTTGTGGTTCACTGTTTGATTGCAAATCAAGCACAATGGTCTTGTACTTCCTTCGGGCAAAATTAATGCATTATTTTTCATTTTTTCTTTTTTTGCATCGGCTAGTTTTGAACAAGACATGTTACTTTATCAACTGGATCTCCTATATTCCACAGCACCCTCGCTAACTGTGGCGACTAGTGGGTGGCTGAATGATGGCAGCTGTTGTTGCAGATAAATTTTGTTCCTTGTCTAGACTGTATAGATTGTAATTTGGGATAGCATATACCATAGTATATATCAGTAGTAGGTTTGTGAACCATAGTTATTGCTCATTTTCTCATTCAACACGCACCACATTCCTACAGCCCAGCTACTTTCATACCATGCACACACAGTTATTTGTTTTTTTGTTTGAGGCACTGTTCATGTCTGGTGTGTAACTGCTGTGAGGAAGAGGGAAGGAACTGCAGGCAGAGCTGCAGGAGAAGAAACAAAGAAAAGAGAAGACGGCATAAAAAAGATGAAAAAAGATAGAGATAGGGAGGGAGTGTGATAAGAGGAGAGTGTTAGGTATTAAGGAGTATTAGTGCAAGTGTAAGCCATGGACAGTAATGAACTACCCTGCTGCTGAATAGACCACCAGATTTGGCACCGAGCCCTTGTGTGCATATGTGCGTGTGTGTGTGTGTGTGTGTGTGCGTGTGTGCGTGTGAGAGAGTGTCAGTGGCAGGAGGAGACAGCTCTGGGAAGGTAACAAGGCTCTTGTCTTATCCCTCTTGAGGTCCTATTAACCTTTGCTCAACATTCACACAAACACAAAAACACACACCCTCTCTTTTTTGACTGTCCCACTCAGACAAACACCCTCGTGTTCTCCTTTGTCTCTCTCTATCACACACACGCTGTGTCCTCGCTAAAGAGATTTAAGAGCTGGTTAATTGGTTGGCCAAGGCTAATTTTCTGTTGAAAGTTAATGCCACCGTCACGCATGACTCCCTATGGAGAGGGTCAGGGTTAGGCTGGCTTGGTGTGTATGTATGCATGTGTGCGCATTATGTAGATTCAGCTCTTTTTCAGCTTTGTCCTCTGTAAGGACTATTAACCAGCATGCAAACCCTTTGTATCAGTCACTATCAAGTTCACATTCAAAACTCTCAGAAAAGAGCATATTTAATTTGTAATTTTTCAGTAGCATTTTGTTGACAACGAGATGAGAATGAGATTGCAAAGAATGAGACTTCAGATACAAGCGGCTGAAATAAATTTCCTCCGGAGGGTGTCTGGGCTCAGCCTGAGAGATAGGGTGATGAGCTCGGACATCCGGGGGGAGCTCTGAGTAAAGCTGCTGCTTCTTCATATCGAAAGGAGCCAGCTGGTTTGGGCACCTGGTTAGGATGCCTCCTGGACGCCTCCTTCTGGAGGTGTTCCAGGCACATCCAAATGGTAGGAGACCCCGGGGCAGACCCAGAACACGCTGGAGGGACTACATATCTCTTCTGGCCTCTTCTGGGAACGCTTTGGGATCCCCCAGGAGGAGCTGGAGGGCGTTGCCGGGTGAAGGATGTCTGGGTTTCCTTACTCAGGCTGATGCCACCGCGACCCGGTCCTGGATAAGTGTCAGAAAATGGATGGATGGATTTTGTTGACAATCTTAAATCACATAAGCTAAAATGTATGTTTCTCCTGAATGCTTTTGTTGGTAGATTAAAAGTGCATAAGTGTCAGAGTGACATATATAAAATAGCACTTATCTACATTTAACAGTAGCTTGGTGGTATTTTACTGTAACTAAAGCCAAATTTGAACAATGTATCAATTTGCATTTAATTTTTTTAGAAATTGAACCCTGATATCTCCTCCTAAGCCGACTGTGTCCGGACACCAGCAGGAGGAAATAAGAGGAGAGCGGGGTCAAGGAGCACTGGCACCAATTTAAAAAGGAGACTGGTATTGTCCTTTAGTGGGTATTGTGTGAGCTTTGCGCTGCTAGAAGAACAGCTTAATAGTCGCCGATAAGGTGCTCTGCAGTGATAAGGAAAGGGAGCTACAGATTCGGGATTCAGAGCTTAAGGTCAGCTGTCACGTTACAATATAAGCATGAGTGGGCGTGCACACACACACACACACACACACACACACACCAGAAGACTGGTGTAATAGGAAAGACAGATGAAAGCAGGTTGTCCAAATCTTTCACTGTGGCCTAATTCTTAGTGGCTGTCTTTGAAAGAATATGACGACTCACAGTCAGCTCACAGTGTTTCAGTCTGAATGGGTCCTTTGATCAGACTCCTGGAACTCTGCAACTCTCCTTCCTCGCCCATTTCAGCTAAATGTCTTTCCCTTTAGGTTTCAGAACATTTTCAACTGTAGGAACTCTAACAATATTTTGAGGGAGTCTTAAGTTTTGAACAAACTTCAGTTCCTAGATTATCGTTGCTGACCCGCAAAAGGTTCCTGCTCAGGGGTTAGCATACAGACAGACAAACACTGACTAATGCTGTCTCTTAAATAATTAACTATCGGTTCTTGGAGCTTCCTTTTTCTCGACTAGTTGCTTGAAAAGGATCCTTATTTAGGACTTTGGAAGGATACGCTGAAGAAACTGGTGAATCAGACAGACCGTGCTACAGTTCTACACACCTACAGAGGAACCACTAGCAGGAGTTTTTCGCACTACAAGCTTTTAATTTATCAATCTTGACTGTTTTGTCTCTTTGTTTGTGGTGGGCTGAGTCATCTAACTCAATTCAGTCAGCCAAATCCCTTTCTGTCTTCAAGCATCGCCTATTTTATATTATTCTGAGAATATTACTCACCTGATGCACTTTTTTTCTCTCTCTCTCTCTATGTCTCCATCCATCTTTCTGTCTCTCTCCACAAATAAGATGGAAAAAATTGTCCTTACTTCATACACATGCAACCTCTTGGCCCTGTCAGGTGGAACATGCTGAGTGTTGCAGCACCTGTTCTCCTTGAGCTATTGTGGCCCGGATTGTACCTCATTTTTACCTCACTGGACAAAAGTGTCTGCTAAATGAACAAAAGTAAAGTAAATGTAGTTTTACTGAGCATAGTTTAAAAAAATGCTTCCTTGGCCTTGAAGGAGACATGCCTTTGCAAGAAGACAGTTTTTGTTGTCTGTGACTGATGTATTGATATAAGAATTCTTTTGACTGACTGTCTGGACTGTCTTGGTATGTTTAAATTACTCGTTTATACAAGTAGGAATGCTTCTAAAATGTATTTCCTGTCGTGCTTAGACTCAGCATGAATGCGAAAATTGACTGATCAGAATCCGACAGACTGTCTGCTGTCGTCTCTGTGGTATGTTCAAGTGCAACTTTTTAACAACTTTAAACAGTCAGCCTTTGTGCTCGTTTTCAAGGTTGTTGTGGAGTGTTGTTGACTTCATTTGGGGAATGAGGGAGGATATAGGGTAGAGAAGGATGCCGCTAAGGAGGAGAGAGAGAATGAAGGGAACAAACAAAGAGATTCACGCTATGTTATGTGAATCTGGAGGCTAAAAGCGTAATGGCCACCAATAAAATCAAAAATTGAATGCAAATGACTCCAAAACAATATGGCTGCTCATTACCCGGTCAACGCTACTTTATGGGTCAGAAAACACCCCCACCCCCTCACATACACACACACACACACACACACACACAGTCATTGTGTTTAAGTGGGCTATTACCGTGCAGCTGCTGATGCTGATAACATTTGACTCAATGGCCTCTTTTCACATTCTCCTCTCATTGCACACAGAGGCTGCACACACATACACACAGAAACACATCCATGTATCCACACCCTCTTTAATGTGTGTTGAGAAGATGTGATTTTTTACCTTTTTTAAAAAAAATATTGATTAAATTTATGTAACACTAATTTCCACTGCCCACTGAAAGCAGATGAGGTCCGGCTCACCCTCAGAAGTGTTGACATTGAGTGTACATGCTGGGAATTACCTGAGAAGAGGTTTAATCAGGCAAAGTAAGACGTGTGGGGGGGATACCATAAAGGTTTAATTTTGGTTGTTAAAATTATAATACATATTGAGACCTTTCTGTATATTCTCTATAAAGAATGTGTGTTTTAAGTACTTTTCTTACAGTAAGGAAACTGGATTCACAAAAGTATAAGCAATATAAACAGTAGTATCATCTGTAAAAATCAATGTTAAGTCCTCATAGGAAGTACAACACTGTTATTACTCCAATAAACATTCATAGAGTCCACAAGAGTAAAAGTAAAAGGAGTAAAATACTTAACAGTCCAACAGTAATTCAACAGTTACTTAGAATTAAGTTAGCAAAACTGGTTCTGGTGGCAACAACAACCTTACTTTAATTTAAAATGTACAACTTAAATTTAAAGCCTTAAACCAGCTACATCATATTGTTTTTTTTTTTACCATGCAAAGACCCCGCTGTCCCTCTAACACAGAACAGATCAGCAGAATGATCCACGTAATTTTCTGTTGCTGTTCACTCGTTTTGTAGTTGAACGTCACTGGCTGTGTTCACTCAAATTCAGCAGTCTTGTTTCACTGTTTTACCTGTTACCCATTTCAGCAGTTGGACCTGCTCACCTCTTCATGAAAAAAGAGCAACAAACGAAAACAACACCACAGCCTCAAAAGCAGTTAAGCCGTAATGCAATCAGAAAGCAGCAGGTCAGATATGCAAACAACATGCTAATGACATGCAAATGAGATCTACTATTGCTGGGAGACCAGTCTGAATGTTCTGTTTCAACTGTTGTTCAATCTAACAAGGCACATGGACTAATGAGCTGAAGGACCGACTAAAGTTAATTGAATTTTTGAAGATTGGATTGTGACTGTTATCAGGATGCTGAGAGAGAGAGAAAGAAAGGTAGGGTAAGAAAAGTGACAAAGGAATTATTTCAGTGATATCAGATACAAACTTTGACAGTTTGCAAAGAGATGTTTCATTTTCCATTTATTTTTGTCTCTCTTCTCCATCTGTTTTACTCCTTATAAGTATTAACACGTTTTTCCCTCACTCACTCTGTCTCTCTCTCTGGTTGTTTGAGGTAAATGGGTTTGGACAGTAGAAAGTAGAAAGTAAAGACAGTAGAAAGTAGAAAACCTGTTGAAAAAGGCCTCTAGTTGACTAGTTAAAAATACTGCTGTCCTTGGCTAGCTTACAGGCAAGGACACCTATGTGTGTGTGTACGTGTGTTTGTGTGTGTGAGTGTGTGTGTTTGTGTGTGTTTTCCCTTGTGAAAAAATGAAACTAAATCAGAGTGTGTGGTGATGAATAAAGCTGACACCTAGCCTAGAGGTTTGGGAATGTTGGTGTGTGTGCTCCACGACCTCCAGGCAGTGTGTAGGCCTACAAGGTCAAAAACTATCTTCCCCAAGTGTAAGCGAGGGAGTGTGTCTGTTTTTTTTTTTTTGTTGGTTTTTTTTGTTTTTTGTTGACCAGCCCCTCCAAACAAACCCACCAGTAGATAAAAAATAAATAAGTGTATGTACACACCTGGCAGGGTTCAGCAATGTGCATGGGAAGCCCAGTGTCTTCATTAAAGGACCTGAAGAAATCCTTGATTTGGCTGCATACACTTGCACATATACACAGCGAGGTTATGCTGATGATAGTTAATTGTTTAATAATGAATACATTAATTAATAAAATGGTTCTAAGGATACTGGAATCATGACGGCAACAGAAAGAGGGGAAACTGTGCGTGTGTCAGTGTGAGTGGCTGTTGCAGTGAGAGAGAGACAGAGAGGGAGAGAGAGAGAGTAATAGATGACTTTTGTTCACACGTTCACACACTGGGACTGCCCTGGGGTGTGTGTGTCTGACTGAGCTTTTGCTCAGTACTGTATGTTTGTGTGTGTGTGATTGGCAGCAGTAATTGGTGTCTGGTTGGTAGAGAAAAACAGTGATGAATACAGTCATGGAATACTGATACTAGATGTTCAGGCCTGGAATACCAAAATACAAACACAGACACAGACACACTATCACACATACACTGACCCATAAAAACAAACACAGGTACACATTACACCTATACGATGACACACAGGTATGCTCTCAGATAGGTTAACCATTCACTCCTTTTCTTCTACAAACTTTAGTAGCTGATAGAAAAACATAAATGTGGTCTGACAGCTGAAATACACCAGACATGGACACGATGCGTCATGTAGGCGGGTCCGGAGTGGGGTTTTCTACCTGCTACACCAACTCCTCCTCTGTCACTGCATGCATATTGAGTTTTGCCCAGTGATAATGCAGTTGGTTACACAGGGCTTGGAAGTGTAGGCTATATTAACTGGTACTGAATTAATTAACTAGATCATTTTAACTACAGGATCGTGGATACACATTAATTGTGCAATGTAAAAAAAACCCCACAAGGTTGCACTGCTAACTTCTGGGTCACTTTTGAGTGAATTTAGCAACTATGGCACCGTGTTTTGTTTCTAACTTTAAAATTACTGTTTTGAATTCATTACTGTTCTGATTCGCGCCTCTGACTGGCTTCTTTTCCATAGCAACAGCGGCCAAGGGGTAATGTAGGCTCATGGGTAAAAACGTGATTTCTCAAAAAACAAAGTCGAAATAATTAACACGGGTGGTCATAATATAAACCTATAGGATCGTTACATTATCTGGGAGAGTCCTGAGTTTCTATGTTCAGTGATATTGAGGAGACTGTTTAAAGAAAACTTTAAAATGGGAATACAGAATGAGGAAAACGCTTCTGGAAACCCTTCACAACTCTATGTCAGGGCTCAACAACCTGGAACCTGACTGAAGGGATTTGCTCCCATTCAGCCACAACAGTATTAGTCTGAGATCAGGGTTAAGTGCAGGCCAGTCAAGTTCTTTAACACCAAATAAAAACAAACCATTTGTTTATGGAGCTTTGTGCTTTGTCCTGCTGAAACAGGAAAAGGGCCAGCCCCAAAGTGTTTGGTTTTATCTATTCAGGTGTTATATATTTAGTGTGTGATATGACCTGAACATGAGATCACACACACAGATTTGCACAAACATTATCTCAAGCATAGAAATGAGCTACACACAAACACACACACACACACACACACACACACACAGAAACTCTTCTCCTTGTTTGTAAAAGTTTGTATTTTCCAAAGATGTAGTCATCAGTATGACAATCAAAAGTCATGATCCTCTCTCTTTGTTAATTGCCATATAGTTCAGAGCTAAAGAGCAACCCAACAGTCAAAGCCAATTGTTAGCTTAGCTGCACTGCATAAAGGTTAGATACTGCATTAGCATTTAGATGAGTGAGAGACTCAGACAGAGAGGGAAGGAGAGAGAGTAATTACACCTCGCTCTGTGGTTCACATACGTGATTGGCTGAATGTGTGTGTGCGTGTGTGTGTGTGTGTCGACATGTGATAATGAATTTTCACACATAACTGTTTGTAATTTGTTTACCCGCTGTGGAACGTCGCTCACCTGTGTGTGTGTGTGTGTGTGTGTGTGTGTGTGTGGGTGTGAGCATCCATTTGTCAGCTCTTGCTAAGAACTCCAGATGTCTGCTGGAACATGAGTATATTTCGTCTCATGTGTGATTTCTGTGTTTGGCAATCCTAAAATCTTTAAAAAGTAAAAACTGGCCCACAAGAAATGCAGAATTTTAGTCTGACATTGATGTAATTTATGCTACATGGTGACATGTACCTGACAGTTTTTTTATACTCAGTCAGTACTCAAAAAGTACTGAAGTTTGATACGCAGTCCTGCTGTTTTGAGACTAAACCTGCATCCAGACATTTGCAGTTGAAACTCATTGCAGCTGCAAGTCAAAACTCAACTGTAAAAGAGGACTGGAAAAACTGTAAATAAAACTATTGTTTGCATTGTTAAACTTTTCCCTCTATGCTGTGATGCAGCAATGTGGCGAGCCAATCAGAGATCAACCTAAAATAAAAAGGGGGTGTTGTTATTGAAATACTAGTAATTAATAGTAATTCAACTAATTAACTAACAGCAATCCTAACTCAGCATCTAATCTCATCCCAAAACCCTGAAACTAAACTTTTTTTGACATTCTGCCAAAATAAAAGGTCTATAAACTTGATCTGGCTCTCGGAATGATAGCAATACAAGGACACACACACACACACACACACACACACACACACAGATCCACAAACATATCCACACACAGTTAGTAATAAGGTGGTGTCAATAGCACCTTGCAGCTACATGACATTTGCAATTACAGGATTCGCTGCGCGTTTGTGAGCGTGTCATTGAGAGAGCAGGTTAAAGGTTAATTCCCATTAATACTGACTGATAAACCAGACCTGACTTATTGATCGCTGCCTCTCTGCCTCTGCCTCCCACCTTCTCCGTTTCTATTGCTGTTTGCCTCCTTTTTGTCCTTTTCTCTTCTCCCCGTCTACCGCCTCCCAATACTCCTCCACCTCTCCGCACTCCTACAGGATTATTCCATCTCTCGCTTCATTTTGATCAACTCTTCTCCAAGTAGAAAGAGCACAAAATACAACAAAGTACACAGAACTGGAGAGGGATAGGAAGACATAGATAGATAAAGCCATGGAGCAATGAAAATGAAATAAGCCAAAGAAAAGAAATCAGAGAGAACGAGGACACTTTAAGATTATACTGATGTAAAAATTTCAAAACAAAAAAGAGAAATAAGGAGAAAAAAGAAGGAATTAGAAATACCATGAAATAGAGTTCATAGCAACTGGATCAACTTTTTAAAAATTGCACTATAAATTGAATGAAACCAACAAATCTTGACTCTTTCACCCTCTCTCTCCATCTCTCTCTCTCTCTCACACACACACACACACACACAAACACAAAATCACCCTACTGTATAATTTGGTAACACCCATTTGTGCTTGGACATGATTATAGGTAGTAAAAAAAAAAAAAATCCAGCTAATTGCATAGTGACGTGTACGTCCGTGTTCACATGCGATAAACAGGAAAAAGAGTTCTTTCTATTCAGCACGCAGGTGGTACTTGCAACTGCATTCCATTTACTGCTATTACCGAGCTACTTTCATGTGTCTCTCTATGTGAGATGCATTTGCACCTGGCAGTGTGTTGATGGATGACCAGAGGGTTCAGGTGTGTGTGCGTGCGGTTCACAGTTGATGGCTTTAATAACCGTAATAGTTGAGCTCAATTATAATGGTAGGGGGTTCTAGGGGTTGTGTGTGTATGTATTGATCTTGGGGATTGGTCAGATTTTTCAAACAAATTGTTCATATTCTTGGAAAGTCAGAATTGTTTATGTTTGCTGCTTTGTGTTGTGTTGTGCATCCTTTTGTGACATATGTGTCAAATTGTGCAGCACAGTTTCAGTTTCTTTCATTATATCATTATAGCAAAATGCAGCTTAACTTGCTCTATATATGGCTACTGTACTGTACAATAGCTGTACTGTGACCACCGGTACCTTTGCAAAACAAGGTGTTGAACAAAAAACAAAAGGAAGGACAGAAGATGAAAGAAAAAAAAGAAAGAAAACCAACAAAAGACATAAAGGCAAAGAAAACCTTAATTATGACTCTGTAGTAAAACAAATCAAGCGGCACTGTGGCAGCAAGACATGTAAACTCACTGAACAGAAAACCACTCGAAAGCGATCCTATTAAGCCGAACGTTGGTCATGTTCATTGTCCTCTGAATGCGCTGGGTGTGAAGAGAAGGCATGTGTAAAAAAGGAAACAGGTTCAGTCACTGTGTTTCTATTTAGCAGAGGCAAAGACACAATCATTGGAAACAGGCAAACAACATAGGGAGAGAAAAAACACTTGTATGTAAGGCGTAAATCTGGAAATCAGGTCCTGTTCTGACCTGGTGGAGGGTTTGTTGAAATGGCGACATTTGTGTTTTCATTGTAGGCTACTGCAGTAGTTAACCGCATTTTACATTCATACTTATGCACATTGAGTTTGGGTATTTTACATGGGTCCATTTTTGGGTCCTTTGAAGACCTGTAGTGCAGGCATCTTTAAAGTCAACCAAATCTGGGGGAGTGATTGGATCCCAATGTGGTGATATATATATTCAGAGTTGCAGATTTATTGCAAGTATGAACTGTTTAGATGACAATTTTCTGCCAATCTTTGATAAGGGATGTCCTTGTTATCCCCTTGACTCCACACCAAACATGTATTCATACAGTATATACAAATTAAATATTCATTTATTTGGTTTATTAATTTAATTCACAACTTTCTGCAACAAAAAAATCCTCCAAATTAAACAACAAAACACGTTGTCTTGTGTTATACCACGTAAGGTTTGGTTAGCTTTCAACCTTCATTGTCATGGTTAAAATAATAACCACTTGGTCATAGATAAGGAATGATCATGGTCAAGGTAAATAAAAAAACAACACAACAAAGAACAAACACTGTCAGTATAAAGCGGGAAACAAACAGTGGTCTGGACTATTTTTTTATGTCTCCCGTGTCAAAATTGACACTTGGGCACTTGTTATTTGACAGCAAGGCACTGCTGTGTACTTCAGAGGCATTTCCAAAAGTAGCTCAAAGCTAAATGAGACGGAAAACACAAAGGTTAGCACTACAAAACACTGTAAACACCATGTTGTTAGCATGTTAGCATGGTTGGATGCTAAGTAGCTAATGACTGTGAAAACAGCTGCTAGAGGGAAGCCATGTTGTTCTGTAGCCCTGAGAGGAGATGGGTTAATGAGGCTAAAAGCTGGCTGACACACACACACACACACACACACACACACACACACACACACACACAAGCGCACGTGCACTCACTGATCCCCGTCCTTATTCCAAGTCAGTGACCTTTAGGCTCTGAAATTGAAGATTTGTGTGTGTGTGTGTGTGTGTGTGTGTGCATATTGGAAGCAGGGTGACGGGCTTTTCACCATCACTAAAATACACAACTTGTTTTTCTGAGAACTGGAAGCCTAATTTTCCACATTCAAGATTTAATTAACTTAATTTGTTAATTGGTAAACATAATTGAATATGCACAGCTTAATTGCACTTCGAATTCTTCCTCACTTCCGCTTGGTCCTTTGATGAAAAGTTGCATGTGTGCTTGCATATGGTGGTGGTGTACTGGATGAGTTGGAAGCCTCCTACTGCTTTTCAAAAGCTTCTCAAGGCTTTAGTGCCTTTCTCTGTGTGATGGGCAACGGAGAACTCTGTTGCTCAAGCATCTCTCTTTAGAGATGAACCAGAAATGGAACTTTAAAATCAGACTAAAACAAGGTCATTTTGTTTTACCATCTTTAAAAAAAAAAGGTCCTTGTCTATTTTCCATTTAATGTGTTTGCCTTGGATTGAAAAGTGTGTTCTTCTTCTTTTGTCTTGTTCCAAAAAAACAGAATATAATCTCAATCAGCCATGTGTAAAATAATTGAAGGCTCTTTTGAAAAGCCACCCATGTTGGGATCTGACAGTGTAGCACACACATATTTGGGTGCCTGTGATCTAAATTTTGTTGGGTTCAACTGAGCAGGGTCAGTCGTCCGTTTTAGATTGGATTAGATAACACGAAATTTAAACGCTCCCTGTGAGGAAATTGGATAGTTGATGCTACAGATGAAAGCATGCTACAAAGTGAACAAACATGATATGAGCAACAATTAAAACAGCTGAGCAAGCTGCTCCAAGCAGAAAGTCAATAGTACCATGAGACTCAATTAGATAAAACCTAAATGGTGCCTGTGGGAAAATATGATTGTTGTAGGATTAGATAAAAGGATACATCACCAAAGAGGGAAGCAAAGAGGAAAATGTTATGTGGATGAGTGGTAGTTTGTGATTTTTACAGTACTTTTACTTATGCACCACAACACCAGACAAATATGTGCAAAAGTACTTGGCAATAAACCTGTTTCTGATTCTGATTCTGAATTTGGCCTCTGAACTGCCAGGCTGCTTCAGACCAGGAAGGCAAAATGTTAATGTTTTGCTGCTGAGGCAGGCACGTGTCAGGAAAACCGGGTATTAAACTGCAATGTGGCTGTCTGCTCATCCAGAGAGTTTATTCTCTTTGTCGCTTGTTTCCACATTGTTTCCTGAGCTCTAACAAATGTGTTTTCATAATTTGAAAGTACTTGGATAAGTGCTGTCTGCATTAAATTTTTTTTTTTTGGACTATATTCATATCTCAAAACCTAACAATACTTATTTTTCTCATGTACCACCCAAATCAGGATTTACTACACAGCCACACGGTGTTTAAGTTGGCTAGCTGTAAGGAAGCGTCACCAAATCTTTATAATGTTGTAACCATCTGTTTTTCTTTTTTAACATTCTCTTTGCAGTCAGTTGGTTTTATTGCCATTGCTCTCAAAGTTTTTATCTCTACGTATTTTTATTTGTTCCTTAAAATTTCTATCAGTTGTATCATTTGTTAGTTCTCCGGTTGTTTTCTTCGTTCTTGTAAAGTCACTCTTGTGCGATAATGCACTTTAAATAAATATTGACTTGACTTGACAACATTAGTTTGAAGTTGTGAATCCATCACATAGGGGCTTGATAGAACTACAAAAATGTTCATTGTAATTTCTTTAGATCCTGCAGGATTGTGGATGTTACCGGCATGTTTGGTCCAAATCTTTGTACAAAAATAACTGAAGAAATTCTTGAAGTTCTGCAGTTGAGACTAGTTTCTTGTGCAGTGGAATGAACAGGAGAAAGAGAGAGAGAGCAAGTGAAGAGACTAATGGACAGAGTTAGAGGAGAGAGTGAAAGTATCCTTTGGCTTTTACAAGTGAAGGTGTTTCTGTAACACAGACCATTGACCTGACCAAAAGCCAAGCTGTCCTTCAGTGTGTGGGTATGTGCGTGTTTCCGTGCATAGGTAGTGAGGCAGCCAGCTCTGTGACAGTGAGGAGAGTGGGAGGATGTATCTGTCAAGAGTTCAGTGTGGTGTGTTTGTGCGCTCTGTATGTGTGTGTACGTGTGTGTTTGTGCGTGCGTGTTGACCACTGTTGAAAGCTGTCAGAGGGAGACAAGTTGAGGTGAGGAGAGGTCCCTGCGGTGTTTGTGTGTGTCTTCATATGGGAGAGAAACGGACTCTGTGCTCATGTGTTTAGGCCTGTTGTGAGTGTTTTTGTGCGCGTGCATGCGGGTGTGTGTGTGTGTATGCGAGAGGCCATGTGTACTGGACTGTGTTGAAGCTCTGTTCCACCCGACCGCCCCGGTCCAGACCAGCTGTCAATCATTTTGGTCCCTCCCCTCTGCGCAACCGCTCTACCCCCCCCCTCCCCACCCCGCACCACCATCACACACAGACACACACAAAGACAAAAAACATAAAGCACATACACAAAAGTAAAAGCAGCTCAGTATCACACACACACGGACACATACTAGTAATTTTACCCAAAATCCACTTCTGCCATCTATCTTTCTAGAAAGCGGAAAGAAGAGAAGACATGTTTGAGTGCGCTATCTAACAAGTCAGGTCACACACACACACACACACACACAAACACGGGGCGTGTTTGGAGTGTGTGGATGCAAGTGATTAGCATCTCTGACTGGGAGACTCATTAATCACAGTCTTCATTCTGGCCCCCGGCCTGCATTATAGATGAATGCACACACTCACACACACACAAGCTTGTCAATATTATGGTCCCATCTTGTTTCGTATTTCTCAGAGGTAACTTTAGATCTATAGACTGGAGCAAGAAGAAAGAAAGAAAGAAAAAAAAAGGGGAGGACAGACGGAAACTTCTGTCCTGATAAATTCAAACACCAGGAATCTCATGATGAATACACCAGTTGGGAGTGACTGGCTCATTGAACAACTCTGGGGATGAATGTGTTGTCTTTGTGTTCAGGAACATCTGAAAACCACACAGCTGAAGGCCTGTGGGTACTGTCACAATCAAGACTGCCCTCCCAAGAACAGCATCAGTCATTTCAGCAGGATGCTCAAAAATGAAAAAAAAAAGTAACAAAGCCCTCAAGCGGCCATATGAGTAACGATTCAGTCTGTTGGAAGCAAAGTGTGACGTTGTTATAGAGCTGCAACGTCCACACAAACCTCAACTTTGCTGCTGCTGCCGTTCAGTTCCTGTTTCCTACTGACAGTCAGCTTTCTTTTAACCATGACCACAATAGTTCACCAACCTTTACCAAGCATTTATAATTCCAAACATGATGACAAAGGTTTTAAATAGCTATTTTAACTGATTTCTCCCTAACAAAGTCGTTTTTGTGCATAAACCTAACCAAACTTTAACAATTGAGATGTAGGATCAGAAAACTGTTATTTTTGCAACAGTGATTGTTGTCCTGCTGATAGGGGCGTTAATATGTGTCTAAAGGAGAAAAATAATCCTCACTTTACAGGGAAACACAGTTTTATGTGAAAAATCGAACATTTCACCTATTTCATGTCCTTTCAAAGACTCGGTGTGCGTGCATGTGCCGTGAAATCCCATCTTGAGTGGAAGACGCCTTTAGGTGCAGGTTGTTTTGGTGGTCCAAGGTCACTGACAGGTTAGCTGGAGTCAGAGCGGGGGTAAAAATACATTACAGTTTAACATTTCTGTCTGAAATAGGCCAATGGCAAGCTCTGGGGAGAACACACACACACACACACACACACACACACACACACACACACACACACACACACACACACACACACACACACACACACACACACACACACACACACACACACACACACACACACACACAAAGACACATACACATATAAAATCGGGACAATGATAAAAGGCAGAGGGGTAGATGTGTGTTGAAGGTTTTATGCACCTGTCCAAAGCTATAAATACACACACACACATACACACACTCACAGGAGCCCTTGGGTATGCCTGTCCTTGCTCTCCGGTCGGGCGAAAGGCTGACCTGGTTTCAACAATATGACCTCAGGTGGTACAAACTCTCACAAAAACACATACACACACACTTACGGTCAAATAAATAAACACACACACACATACAGTATATACAGGTGCATGCACACAAAGGACTGTGCAGGTAATTGTGTTTATATTCTATACACAAATTTTGTATCTTATTTTTGTCAGAGCACATATTGTAGTTTTTGTGTTTGTGTCTGTTCTGGATCTGTGGCTGTCTATAGCGCACACACACACACACACACACACACACAAACACACACACACATTCCATCCATAAATTCTCTGACAGTGATTCCTCTTTGTCATGAAGGGAGAAAGCACACATTTTGTCTTTAACTATTTTGGTCGACTCTGAGGAGAGAGAGAGAGGCACAGAGCGCGAGATGGGTAATCAATATGTGTGTGTGTGTGTGTGTGTGTGTGTGTGTGTGGCAGTCAATGATTCACAGAGACCTGTCTTGCAGATCTATATGTGTGTGTGTGTGCAGCTAATCTGTTTTTGATGAAAGAATAGGCCGAGATTAAACTGGTTAAACCCAGGGTTAGCAGCTGAAACACTGTGTGCATGTGTGTGTGTGTGTGTGTGTGTGTGTGTGTGTGTGAGGGGACAGGGGTAGGAGGGCTCAAGTCATATTTATACAACACAATCTTTTAAAGGTCTTATTTGTAAGAGTTGTGAAGAAATTTACATGTGAAGCAATGAATCGTTCCCTGTTGCGAATGAGTGAACAGGTTGTAATGTACCTTAAAAAATGAGACCTTCCCCGACTTTCTCGGTTGTCTGTAACAGCCTGTGGACTGATTTCTATGTAAAGGACTTGAGCCGGTTTTTCCACGAAAATCCAAAGGTTGTGACGTTTTTGCGCCCCGCTAACATCAACAAATGGCTACATCTACCACAACAAAAATGGTGCTATCTGAGTAGAAACACCCGGCAGATATGAGCTCTCCAGGTAATGAGACCACCTGCCACCACACATTTCACAACAAAACACCCCCGCAATGACAAGTCGCCCACTCCTGAGCGCACACACAGCTTAAAACAACATTATTTCCTCAACAAAGGAGCACAAAAACAAGCTGCAGAGCGACAGCAGAACATATCACACGTACAACTTACCCGGCCACAGCTCGCCGAGCCTACCGGTGTTTAGTAAACATGGTTGGTAAAAAAAAAAAGTTGGCAGTTTGCTGGTCGGGTCAGATTTGGGTGGTTGATTAACGCATATCTTTGCGGATCGGCCAGTGCAAATTGGCTCTCACCGGCTAGCAGCCACAGCGTAGCAGGACCCTCTGTATGTGTGTGTTTGTGTGTGAGTGTGTGCATGTACAGCAGCGCGGGGTGGGGGGGACTTTGTACAGGCAGGCAGGTAAGTAGGTACAATTGTTAAAGAGCTTTGGCTACAGGATCAGCACAGACTATCTGACAAAGAAAATGGGGTCTGTGTGTACTATGGACAGGCTAATTGTCTGATAGCGCAGAGGTGACCTGTCAGTTAGAAGGATCAGGTGCTGGAAAGCTCAACATGACTAGTGGGCAAGTGAGAGATGGCAGGGTCTAAACAAGATTGAATTGGTTTGTTAAACACAGTGAGAATCTGCAGGAGGAGGTGGAGGCAGACCAAGTCAGAGCAGCTGTCACTGTGAAAATAATAACTTAAACAGCTCTCAATGTGTCAATAATTCACTAATGTTACAATGTCAAATGTAGCACTGTTATTTTCAGCTTCTTGGATGGGAAGTTACAAATTGATAAACAGGATGATTAGCTAAGCTCTTTCTTCCCCACCTCTCTTTTTGTCATCTTTTTTCTCTTTGATATGTTCAATAAATAATTACCATCAAAAATTGAGTCTATTCCTGCCCAAAGCTTCTCTGAATTGACGAATGCTTCTGATGCAGTCCTCCAGGATCGTAAAAAAAGCCGAAAACTCATAAAATTTGTCAGTACAAGATGATTAGCTACTGTAGAATGCATGTCCTGCATTTTCAATGCTGCTCAATTCTGATTACTGTGGGAGAAACAGGCGCTCAAGGCTGTAAAACGTGTTCGTACACGCCACACAAACACACACGGGCACTCGAACAAGCTCGGTGGGTTAGTGCTGCAGTGCATACATTTTGTGTTTCTGCGTTCAGCACGTACATGTGCTTTATGTTACACATATATGTGTATATCTTTTTGGGTGTGTATGTCTGTGTAAATGTAATAGAGAGAAAGAGCAGTCCTGTTGGCAGTAAAAAAACACTTTTTCTTCAGTACTGGGAATTCAGTGGGTGATAAATAAGCACTACTTGCACTTATTCCCATGTGTCTGTATGTGTCTGTGTACACAGACGCACATGCTTTAAAACATTACACACATAGACCACACTCTCTCTCAGGCTTAGGCGTTGTCCACACTAAAGCAGATAAATAAAAAAGACAATACTGGTTACATGTGAAAACATGCATAAACACTTTTCAGATTTTTTTTTTTCTATTGACACAGAAAAACAAAAACAGAAAAATGTGTAAATCTCTTTTCTTAAATTGCCTCCTGGGACAGACACAACCTCCTGCTCTCCTCTATCATTTATACGGCATTTCAGAATCATCACACACACAATTCAGACATTGTCAGCAAGATATTTCTCTGTTTGTGTTTAGAGATAATTGTACATATTGAAAAACCGTAAGACAGTAAGAAAACTGCATATTTCTCACCATGAAAACTCAGTTTTGGGGTGTGAAAATGTCGCCTTGCTGTGGACAGAGGGCTAAAAGATGTGGCCTAACCCTCATCCCTGATTTACTGCACTTTCAACCTCACTGTACCACTCATTGATGGTTAGACACAGTGGCGATGTGTGTGTGTGTGTGTGCGCTAAGATTAATTCTCAACACACTCTACAGCTGCTGTTTACAACCTTGACTCGTCTTCATGTCAAAGCATGGCTGCTCTAGTCACCGTAACTCCTTTGCTCTCTTATTTTCCCTGTCCCTCTCCTTTATTCTCTCTCAGTTTGATATGTAAAACCACTGAATTATAAATGGTCATTGATTGGCCGAGCCTACAGCTCAATAATTAACCAAGACGGAGAGGGAAAGCGAGGCAAACTATTAATATGAACATTATACGGTAATGGACTGCTTTGATGAGAGAGCTAAATGCACACAGGCACACGTTGGTAAATGAGAATAAAAGGTACAAAAGTTGTTTTCTAACTGAATTGAAAGCAAACATGAAGCAGAGAAAAGGAGAGAGACAGAGAGGTCATTGGTCATTGATATTCAAGTGGACTTCAAGGTCGAGTGAGCCTCCATCTGAGAAGACAGAGACCAGGTAAAAAGTAAAAAAGAATCAGAGTGTGAGAGATAGGAAGAGAGAGTTGAAGCAAATACAGAGTGAAGAGATGGGTGACAACGAGGTCGGGAATAAATGAGAAGTGAAGTTTAAATGGTGGAAAGAGTGAGAGAGAGGAAGAAAGATTTTTGATATTTGAAAACTCCATCACGCCATTGCCAGTATTCAAACAGATACATCTACATCATTAAACACTGAATACAAAATCCAAAAAGAAAAAAAAATACACATAAAAGGACAGACAGTTCAAAATAATTAAAGCTGACCCTGATTCAGGCTCTAAGCAGTCCTGCCAACATTGACTTTAAAGTCAGGAGACTCTTGACCTGTTTACCTCTTGTCTTCCATATCGACAACTTCCTGTAGTAAGGAAACTGTCATGCCAAGAAAAACAACATAATAGGTTTATAGGTTGTAATGTCAGTCGCCCAAAAACCACCTATAATTACGTTTGAGTGACAGATGCCATTTAGAGGCCATAGTGATTATGACCGGGGCAGTGGTGCAGTTCAGATGATGCCTATATACTGTATGTCGACATACAGGTTAACCCACGGGGGCATTAACCCAACAGTGGACTTTGCCAGAGGAAAGCGTTGTTTGTTTCCTGTTTCTAACTGCAGGTCGGAATAGTTTAAAAAAAAAACTACGATTGTCTCCAAACCTCGTGTGTTCTTCACTCCTCCTGTGTTCATGTGTTCTTCACTCCTCCTGTGTTCATGTGCTCCTCCTCTCACCTGTCCTGCATTACCCTCGTTAGCGCTGCTCTGCGTTTTCCTCACACCTGTCCCGTATCAGCCTCATCAGTCCTGCCCTGCTCCCAGTGTCTTTCCCAGCCTGCCCTTGTGTCTAGTGACCTGTTCCCCATTCTCTTATTAGTTCAGTCAGTATATAAGTCCTGGTTTGCAGTTAATCTTTGTTGCGTCCTCTGTTTTGTTCAGTCCTGCTCTGCTTGGCTCAGCATTTAGTTTTGCTTTTTTGGGTTTTGCCTGCACACTTCAAATAAAGAAGTTGTCTTCAGACCTACTTTACCTTTGGTCTCTGCTTTTGGGTCCACCTGCTCTGCTCTCTGTGACAGTAACTTTAACCCACACCACATTTCTCTAACCTTAACAAAATCATCATTTTAACCCAAACCATGATCTTTCCCCAAACCTAACCTAATTATTTTTTAAACAGTGATTAATAACAGTTTTGGAAAGTGCAGACAAATTATATTGTCCTTCTCATTACTACTGATGGGGGCACCAGATTAGAAAACGCTGCATCATTCTGGAGTCACGTGGTCGAACCACGAGTTTGTTTAATTTGGATGATGTGTAAATATGTATATTCAGTTAGACTATAAATCATCATAAAACAGCTGTCAGCAGGTGTCCTGACTCCTTGCAGGAAACAAAGTTTTCCTTTTCCACTGTGGCACAACTAAACTGTTTCAGTAAGAGTTATGACCAATGAGCCATTGTTGTTTACATTTTTCATTAATTGATTGATTGCTGTACTGAAATCATCCCGAACTGTGAGCCCAAAACCGAGGAACATACTGTGAACTAATTTTTATCCTTTGGCAACATGAGTGACACTTATTTCTTACAGTGAATTGAAGCTGAAAGTTAAAAATGAGACATAGTAGAGAGAACAGAGGAGCGAGGATAAGAGCACAGAGAGATGAGACAGGAGGGAGAGAGATGGCTAGAGGGAAGACAGGGATGAGGTGAGTTTGGGAGAGAAAGAAGAAAAAGGGGTGAGTGCATGGGTGAGAGATCCAAGAAAAAAGACAGAAGAAGAATGATGAAATAGAGGACAGATACGGGAGGCCAATAAAGTGGTGAGTGGAAAGCAAAAAAAGAGGAGGATCAAAAGGGAGAATAAAGGACAGGAGAGAAGAAGAAAAAAGAGAGAGTGAGTGACAGAGGTGAAAGAGGAGCAGAGGAACATGGGGAGAGAGTGAAGAGTGGAAGAAGAGAAGAGGACAGGGAGGGAGGTCACCCCTGTAGTTCTGCTAGGAGGAGGTCTGGACCTGCTACCTCTCCTAATGAGCACCGCAGAGAGAGTGTGTCTGGATCTGTATTCAAGTGTGCATGAAAGCGTGTGAGTGTTTGTGTGTCAGTGTGCGCAGATGTCTGTCTTTCTGTATATGTGTGAGAGCAAGTTTGTGAAGGTTTATCCCCTCGGCTCTTGTGTGTGTGTGTGTGTGTTCTTGTAAAGATCTATCTTTGTGAGATCCAATTTGAGTTGTAGACCTTCAGAGTTAGGCCAGCCCTCACTTTTTGAAAAGGCTGCTTGATGGTTAAAGATCTGGTATTATGACCTTTTTTTGACTCATTTTTATAAATATTGACTGTATTTCAAATATCTGACATTTTATTCACCAAAAGTTGTTTATATTTCTCTAAATCTATCTTTCCTTACAGCCCAGATCCCCCTCTGTCATCCAGCAGGCTGTCTGAAGCCATTTACATAAAATAAGCATTATTAATTAATTAATGACTGATTGGCTGTAGGTGTAGCCCCCACCTTCACCCCCAGCCAATCAGAATACGACCTAATGAATAACTCAAGTTCCCTTACGCAGCATCTTTACCTGCAGTAATGTCTGCAGCAGGAGTCTGATCCTGAATGAAGGGGAAGAACCTGCTGTTGCACAGTTGGGATTTCAAAAGGATGTTTCAGAACGGTGAGATAGTGTCTAAGTTTCCTCACAAAGCAAAAGTCTTTTTTTTTTCAAATGTAGCCAGAGGTCACTAGCTTACTTTAGCACAGATATATTACGTTCCTTTAGCTGAGTAACAGAAAGAAACAATGTCTAAGAGTGCGTTTTTTTTAAAACTAAGTAAAAATAAGCTGAAAATCCTGCAGCGTGCTGAGTCTCAGACAGTCGGCTGTAAAATGTGCGGAACACACTCAACCACTTGCCGATAACGGAGGAAAGATTGTCTCCAAAAATGAATTTCAGCCATTCCTGACGTAAATTTCCGTCCCCTGGAAGGCTGCAGACTTTTTAGCTGCTGAACAACCAGCAACAGCACAGTGCAGAAGTTACGGCAGGGGTGGGCTCATGCTAAAGCTTCCTGTCATATTTGATTTGACTTTCTGATGTGATGTGGTAACAAGTTCCGCCTCAAATCTGCTCGCTCTTATCTTATACTGGCCCTTTATGCAGCCCCTCAGTTCAGCCTCTGTCTGAAACAGGCCGTTTTAGCTAATGTCTCTTTAGGGTCCCCCTCCTGATGAGCCCACTCTGGTCGGACTGGTCAGCTTCCAGAAGCTGCCCCTCGGCAGACTTTCAGCAGCTCTGGAGGTTACATCAACAAACAGCAGTAGTAGCTAGTTTAGCTTCTTTTTCTTTACTCTAAATATAAACTTCTCAAATACATCCGTACATGTTCGAGCCTGAATCCAATCCGAAATATGCGAGTGGAGAACACACGGAACAACCTTAGCAACAAGCTGTTTGTGGGCATGTGCGAACATCATCGAGAGGAGGAAGTAGAGCTAACATTGCAAACAAGACATTCAGAGCAGGTTGACCTCAAGCTTTGGAACTTTGACCGTGTTTAACGTAGATATCTGAAATCACAACAGGATAAAAATAACAGAAAATCAGAAAAACATTATACTGCAGACTCATAACTAATGCGACATTTTTTTGTCCTTGATGAGGTATAGTTCATCTCCAACTACATGCAGTTTGTCGTAGTGGCTGGGACAGCTTGGTTGAAAATAATAATAATAATATTTACCAGTGATAGTAATAAATTGTCATAGCAGTAGTAGTGTCGACTGTCGAGCTGCTGTTACTTTGATGATTCAGAATATCTTTTTGTCTCTCTCTCTCTTTCAGTCTCTGTTAGAAGTTCTGTATGTGGGATCTGAAAAGACTCCCTGTTTCTCAGGGTGTTAATGAGAGTATTGAGATTAAACCTCATCCCCCTTGTGTGTGTGTGTGAGTGTGTCTGTGTGTGTGCGTGTATTTCAAAGACAGCTTGCACATACAGTATGTGTGTGCTGCTAATCTAATTGTGTGCTTAAATGGCAGAACAAAGGAAGAAAGCGACAGAGAATATACCATTTTATACTGCCAAATAAAGCCTCTTCTGATTTAAATTTGACTGAACAACAGAGACTTGACAAACCTGACAAAACATAAGATCTGAGAAATTAATAGGAATACTTAGAGACCAGGGGTCTCATTTGTAAAACAGTGCGTAGGATTCATACTAAAACTGTACGTGCACGCAAAAGCCAAAAAGGATGTGCACCAAAAATACCCACATTCAACTATAAATGGTCAATGCAAAAGTATTCATGAATATTGATGTACACGTGTTTCTTTCACCTGACCGATCAGTGTCGTGAGTTGGCGTATCAGCCTCTCGCTCGTCACTTGCACTCGGGCAGCTGCAGAGGAGGGACCGCAGCAGCCATGAATGGACTTTTACTGTTTTATTTCACCATTTCCTGACTTCTTGAAGTTATGTATGTAACCCAAAACAACCATTTACAACTTCAGTAAACATTCATGTGGATTGACATCTCTGGCGAAGTTGTTACCGGACACCCTCCTGCAGGCCAGTTCCCAGTTAACCAGTTTTAAGTAGTTTTTACACCACACACTCAATATCTAAAATACGATAAACACTCTATTCATTTATATTTACTCCAAAATCCAGCATACAGGTGTTCCTCTAATTTCCACGGTCCATATATGAGTGCAGGTGGTGAAGATGTGGGCAGAGTGTGTGTGGCGGCCACCGCGGTGTCTCCAGTACAGCCGTATTCACTGCAGCAATTATACACACAAACTATATGGAAACTAAAATCATACCTGCTGATATAGACACAGTATTAGAAGATATTATTAAAAATCTATTAGCAGTCTGTTCTGCAATGATTTCAAAAGTTAGGTTCGTTTAAGTTATTTGATGTCATCTTGGACTTCTACAACCAATGATAAGTTCATCAGTTAGTTAATGTGGTTGAGGTGAAAAGGAATCAGTATATTCTCGCTTAATATCGAGGAAAGGCATCATTCATTTCAGCAGCTGCTGTGCTGCTCCTCAGCTGACCCTCCTCTGCACTACAGGTGAGACAGCGCTGATGAAATGTTGAGTGGACTTTGATTTAAGACTTGAGTTGGCTTTTATCTTTTCAAATTGAAAGCTGCTGATATGAATAGTTATGGCTTACTACAAGCGCGAGTACAGATAACACTGCTGCTTTGAATGTTTATGATAATGTGGATCTATAATTAATGTTTGATATTAAGTGAAATTAAATGTGTGAGAGGAATCATTATGCAATCTGGCTTCAATTCAAAACCTCACCATCTGCATCACCAATTTCCCCCGTCTCCAAAGTGTTCATGCACATGGGTCAGAGTTTACGTACAGGTGCGCACATTGTCACGTCAAGTTTGTTTTTATAGATCACAACTTTTGCGTGAGAAGTGGCGTACGCCTCTTTTCAGGCCCAGCCAAGTGTGTACGCAACGGTTATAAATGAGACCCCAGAGAAGTATGTCTGTGTGTGTGTGTGTGTGTGTGTGTGTGTGAGTTTTAGAAAGTGAGCGTGTGAGGGAGCAAGACAGAGGTGGAACTGGTTATTAATGCAGAGCTCTCCGCTCTGACAGCAGTGTAATCCTGAACAGGATTAGCATGCTAATAGCGACAGGACCTCATCAGGAACTTCACAAAACCTACGTGTGTGTGTGTGTGTGTGTGTGTGTGTGTGTGTGTGTCCTAGTGTTTCAGATGACTCATGTTGTGTCTCAGACTGTCTATAACACTTTTAGAAAAGTTTGGAAGTTTCTGACAGTCTGTTAAACCACTTTCACGTGTGGCATAAGAGGCTGAGCTCAGTTGAATCTCATTGTTTGACTGTTCACACAAAACCAACTGCACAGTGTTTAATTTAGTGTGATTCAACATGGTGGATGGTGTGGATGCTGTAGTGTAACTAAACAGGATTTGGTTTTGTAAGATGTTGGTCACCTTTTGAGGAGTTAGACGTGTATTAAACCCAGGTGATGAGCAGGGTTGTGGAGTCAGACGGGATTAAATCTGTCACCCATTAACAATGACAAACATAAGTTTTACTCGTATTCTCGTGCTTTGATCTAAAATGTATATTAAACAGTGTCGGTTTAGTTTCCACTACAGGGATTATTTTTAAAATAACTTTGCACCAAACAGGCTTGACTTAATTCCTTTTTGACCTAGTAGCTCCCAGGAACACGAGAGCCCAACCTAAAACTAGAGCGTAAATCATAAACTAAAATTCCTTTAGTTTAAAAGCATTTATGGTTTTATTGCATCTAAAGAATGGTGAAGATTAGGCACATTAGACCTCATTTTTAGACAGTTGGTTTGGGATGTACTTTTTTTTAGTCAAAGAATCAACTGTTGCATGACTGTATGATGTTTGAATGGATGTTGGAAACATGTAGATGTGCAGAGATGGAAAGAGAAATTGAAAAAACTAGAAATTATATAACAAGTTTGTCTTTTTCTGGATATTTTACTGTTCGGATACTGAACATTATGTGTCAGTTCTCTCACTTAACCAGTCTGTCTTTACTTCACTTTTTGTTTTGTTTCAATTTTATTATAGATCTGAAATAGACTTTAAACTCAAAACAGCAATAACTTTGTTCTAATTCTGCGTCAAACTGGGTTTGAGCCAGCCTGGTTCAGTTTCAAACAGGATTAGACTGAGTTCAGCAGCTGGACCAGTCAGCAGGCCTGCCTACATCCACTGTGGGGGTCAAACCATGTTAGACTGAGACCAGACTCGACTGGTTTGGATTCCTGTCAAAGGCCGGACAGGGTTAACTCGATTTCCTAGTGTGTATATGTGTGTTTGTACGTACAGTACATACTTAAACGTGTGTTTTTCTATGTGTGTTTGGGTGAGGTTAAAGTGTGTTTTGGGAAGCGGAATACAATTACAGCAGCTTGAGGGAGCACATAAATCAAATCAAGTTTGTGTGTTTGTGTGTGTGTGTGTAATTTGAAGTACTCCTTCCTTTGTCTGCTTTGTCAACTTCTCCTCTAATTTACTATGACTGCTTGCTTCAACCAGTCATTTCAAACAGAAGGCATGGGGGAAAGTGAGTGTGTTTGTGTGTGTGTCGATCTCCTACGTATTCCAATCTCCCCACTTCCCCTTTGTAGTCACCCCTCTGTCCAAACCAATTGATTCTATACAGGCGTTTGTGTGTGTTTTTGTGTGTCTGTTGTCTCATGTTCATGTGTTTTTGTTCATGTAGTGTTTGTGGTCGTGACGCGTGTGTGTGTGTGTGTGTGTGTGTGTGTGTGTGTGTGACAGCCAGTGAAAGCGATCAGTGGCGACGTTGTTCTCTGTGTTCTCTCATGCAGAACTAAAGGTTACAAGGCAGGTCCCCTATTGATTCATGTTGTAGATAATTAAAGTCACAATAGACCCTTCAGGAAAACACTTCCCCCACTTTAAGACTTTAACAACTCTAACACACACACACACACACACGCCAGCTGGAACACAGGGGAGGAGATTTAAGGGAACGATCCCACACAATAACTGTTATACCCTTCACTTGCTTACTTGCTCATTCATTCAGTCACACGCTCACCCATTCATTCATTTGCTACGTCACGTGTTAATATACTTGTATGTTGCTTACTTACTCGTTTATGAACCACATATTGGTTCGCTCCTTCATAAGCCACCTCGCTCACTGACTTGCTTTGCTAACTCACTCGCTCACAGAATAACTCTCAGCTGTTCCAACATCATTTTCAGCTCCAAGAGAATTTGGCCCAGATATTTTAAGTACTAAAGTCTAAATTGACAGATTTGTATCAGCTTTTTTGAAGAAAATGTGATGCGTTGTGGTGTCTTGTGTTATTTCTGCTCGACTAAAGGACTTTAAGACTCCAAATTTTAACTCCAAAATCTGATGTTCGCTGGTATCTTGCAAATTGCTTGGAAGTATTTTTCTGCTACAGTCATTGTAGCTGCAGGAACTATCTCAATAAGATGTCATGTCATCTACAATTATTTATCCACAGCACAACAAAAAAAACAAACAAACAACATAATAGAACTAGAAATGCGAAGTACTCTGCCCCACCAATATCTGTTAAACAGCATTTCAGTGGTGACAGATTTTATCTTTAACATTTTCACACTTTTCTCTTTCCTTGTTTTGGTTTCCATGTGAGCTCTTCTTGCTTATTTAGCATTGACCTGCTGCTCACATGCAAACACCAGAAACTTCCATGAAAAGCTTTCAGAGCACACAAGCATACACAACCTCATATCTTGGTAGAATTTGCAACATGTTCTCTTTATGAATAAATTTAATCTACCTCGCATTCACCGCTTCTTTCACTCTCAATAATTTCCTTTCTTTGTCAAAGATTTGTCGGATTTCTAACCCCAAGGCTCTTCCTACTCTACACACACACTCAGAGAGTCGCACAAACACACACAACCTGTAACCCCCCCGGCTTCTCTAAATTTCATATCATTTGAACCAGTTTTATTCAAGCACTAGTAGATGTTCTCTGTATGAATCTGTCTCTCCATTAGCATGCATTCTCTCTCTCTCCTCTCAGCCTCCACTCTCTAGAAACACACACTTATGCAAAACACAAAACCTCTCACCTCACGACTTTTGCTTTTTCCTACAAATCAGGTTTTGTTCACCTGACACACCAGCACTATTTCTTCCTTTTTGGTTGCTCGACACACACACACACACGCGCACACACATAGACTGTACAAACACACACACCTAACCCATCTGTTCCAGCTGTGTGTTACACCAACAAACCTCTGTCTGCTTTCTCTTATTATCCAGGCTTATTGGGGTGGCAATAATGGCATTTAGTTATTTAGCCAGCGTGTTTGTTTGCCTTGGGGTGTGTGTGTGTGTGTGTGTGTGACTGTGCGCGCACAAGGGTAGATGGGGACAGATGGCATATGTTGGCATATGGTTTTAAATGGCTTAATGGGAATATTTAAGGATCTTGGCATGTTAGCTGACAGTGGATTTAATAGGAGTTAACTAAGAGACAAGACATACAGATGTACAAATGCACGCACACTTCCTGAGTCAGTCCACCCACCCACCCACGCACACACACACCCACATACACACTCACACCTTTGTTCCCAGCCTCAAGCCTGCAAACACACATACAGTGAGGTTAACACACACGTGCACGCGCTAAGATGTTCCACGCACACTACAAGTTCATTACATGTGCGCAGTAAACACATGAAGCGACTCTGAATGAGTTTTGGATAAAAAATAAAGAAAAAAGAAAAATTAAATAAAAAATAAATGACAAAACAAATTTTAATGTTATGTAAAATAAAAAATAGCATAAGCAAAATGTACTTGAAAAATGTAAAAGTATACTATTAGTAATTATACTATTTTACGCAAAAAAGTCAAACCCAAATATAATGATATGATACTGATAGCTGAGAGTTAAAAGATCCAAAAACTAAATATTGTCCGATATGTGGTTTTACATAAACAGGAATATTTGATAGGCTATGTGTTAAATTTGGCTATTAAAGAATTGTAACCAAGATTTACTGAGCAGAACATTGTAAAGTTTAATAACAACTGATAACAATTGAAAATTATTATTATAATCAAATACAAATATTCCAGCAGTTTATTGTCACTTATCAACTGACATAAACTGCTATATAGATATGTCTGCAATAAGCCAAAATTGGCAAATAAATAACAAAGCTAATGTTATGCAGTTATGCTGATATAACTGTTAGGCTCTACAAAGTACATTTTAGGATTGTTACTACTGATTTGTTAATGTTTACGCATCATTTTAATGCAAATTTTAACTACTGAATATGCTGTTGGATATTTATGTTTATAAGTATTGTAAATATATTTCAAAAATAAATGTAGTTAAGTAAAAAGTACAATATCTCTGTAGAAGTATCATAAAATGGAAATACTCAAGTACAAGTTCTGTTCTGCTCTGCACACACACACACACACACACACACACACAGCAACATGTCCTCGGTTTGCACCCACACACACACACACACACACACACACACACACTTGAACACACAGTCACACTCAGGATCAGTAGATGTTATCTAAGTGAGCAGTAAACAGACTCTTTAGAGCCGGTCGCCTCGGGGTGCCTCCCTCTGGTTTGTGACTCCGTGGCTCCTGTCGCACTGTGTTAGCTTTGGCTGACATGAAAGGGTCTAATAGCTGCTATTGGTGCCTCGAGGAAATGGAAATCTTAACATGAGAGAGACAGGGGATTCTGCTTAAATAAGTGTTATCATTGGAAGATGTTATGTGCGTGAGTGTGTGAGTGGGTGTATTGAGGGCAAACAGTTATTTTTGTTGGTCTTGTATGTGCTCACTTTGCTGTATCTGCATCTATTTGAGTGTCTGTGGATGAAAGTCAGGTTGCTTGCATAATGTCGTCTAACCACATGTCTAAATGGACCACATGCAAGTTCAAGCAGAAAAAATCAGTTCTGAATGCATGAATACCCAATAATATATGTATTAAATTGTATTATTCATATAGAAATGACACAATGTATTTAAAATAAGCAAAAAGGCTGATTCTGATGATTCTCATATGAGATACACAGTTTGATTACGAGACATAACAGTGATCACTTAAGCAAAGGGAGGGAAAGGGTTACAAAACATCACACACACACACACACACACACACACTCTTCACACTTAAACGCTAAAAGTTCTGAATTTGTTTGAGAGCAATGTAAGAAATTAAACCATTACCTGTAATCCACCACTCAAAGTGGAAATTTGGTTGAGAAATTTCAAAAGGTTTTTCATTTTCTGTTTCACCAGTGAGCTCTTCCTTTTTGAAATATGCCGCCTTGTACAGACACACATTATACTCCATTCTTTACAAAGTAATTGCCATTCTGCTTATTAGTTATAGTGAGAATGCTTTTTTTTTGACAGCAAAACAAATTACAAAAACAAGGAGAAGTCCGTGTAATTTCTCTGTCGGCTATTAATTTGTCGACAATAATTTTCGCTGTTTAAATTGAAAAAAAAAAAGAGGTATTAGGATGAAAACTGTCATTGAGACTATTAAGTGGAGACTTAAAATGACTCAATTAATTTGAAGCAGTTACCAAATGCCTGCAGAAGCTTCTCTGTAGCTGGAATGTCACAGGCTTGATTTACACTGCAGTCAAATAAGCAGGTCCTTGCGGAAAAATGGTCAACAAATTCACAACCAGATGAAATATTTAAATTGCCGTCGACCATCAACCATCAGATTTCTGCGCCTTTCTCTCCCTGCTGATGTGAAATAATTCTATTTGGAAAGCGCAGAAAACAAGGCGAAAAGTAAGTCCAGGCCGTTCAAAGTTTTCCAAAAAAAACAAACAAAACTAAAATGTCAAAAACAATATCTGAACAGGGATTGAATCCAATGTTAATGCTTGTGTTGATGTTAAGGATATGTGCAAAACTTTCACGTCAAGCTCAACTTTGGTGAACTTTGACACACAAAACTGTGTTGTTGACCGGTAGCCTTCTTGACAGTGCTGAGCTGGAGAGTCCAAAATGGGGGAAGCTATCGTAGCTTATTAGTACTCACTTTTACTTCCTACCTCCCCTACCACAGTATAAAATGCTACACAAAAGAGGCAGACAGTTATAAGACAGTAGCTGATTGTACAAATATGTCTTTTGAATAAACTGGGGGAATTTACTACTGTTAGGGACCGAGCTAACGAGCTAACGAGCTAACTGACAGTAGACAAGTCAGCTGGCCTGAAGAACTTTTTCCCCTCTCCAATAAATCTTTGTTAGTTCCATCCAGAGAACAAAAAGTCAGGAAGGACTAAAGACCGCAGAACAGAGAAAACAGAAAGAAGCTCAGGGAACTATTGTGACCGGCTGGCTAGCATGTTAGCAGTTATCTTGCCAGCTGTAGTAGTTTGCCAATGAGTGATCACTATATCATTAAGGCTCTTGAACCAAATATTTCACAAAATGCTTTTTGTATCTATCTAACTATCAGTCATGACTGTCAAAGCACGACATCTCACACTGATCATTCGAAGGCTCAAACGTTTTCCGTTTTCCTGGCAGATGCATTTAGTTATCGTTCAGGAAACTGGTTTATTCTCACCAGTGGAATCTGGTTTGCATCATGAGGTTTTGCAGCAGTTGACAGCCGGATGAAAACATGTTTGTTCATAAAAAAATGACACAGTGACAAACGGCAAAACAAAAAGCTGATGCTGAATATAAACAATAAGGGAAATGTGTGTTAACTTTGTAAGTGAACTGAACTTTTAAATAAATATTGATAGACATGGCCGCTGACGTTATTGGAATAATGTGATGATTGAATGCTGTAGGCTAGTTGTTCTGTGCGCATATGAGTGTAGGCATGCTCTAGTTATCATATCAATATTTTATCATATCGGTTACAGGAATGTTAATTAGCAGAGATGAAGGGATTCTGCTTGTTTTGGTGTCACACTAATACATGCACGCACACAAAGACTAATATACATGTATTGCACCCACCCCTGCAGCTACAACTCATACAGTCATGGACACACATACACATACATGTTTCTATCTGCACCACAGTCGCTCTCTTTCTCTCCATCACACACACACACACACACACACACACACACACACACACACACACACACACACACACACACACACACACACACACACACACACACACACACACACACAGCCATGAGCACACACCCGTGTTCCCAATCAGACCAGAGTAGCAGTGTTATGTTTTCATTATGCTAATTTTCTGACACAGAACATGTGTGTAATTATGTTTGTGTGTGTGTGTGTGTGTGTGTGTGTGTGTGTGTGTGTGTGTTTGTCAATGAGATGCAGGGAGAGGAGGTGTTGTACTGATTTTCAAAACTAGATCAGGGGCATTCACACACACACAAACTCACCTACCGCTGTGAGCCACTTCTCCCTCTCATCCCCTGACAGTGGTCTTAAAATTGCAGATCTGATATTGAATATTGATGCTGGATCCCCCACAGCCCCCCTCGCCTGTTTATGGCTCTGTTCTAATGAGATCACTTTGATTTCTTTTCATTTCTAATGAGATCACTGAACAACAAGGGGGCGATAAAGGCTAATTATCTCAGTATTGATTAATTTATAACAACTGTTCTCATATCTGTAAGAAAAATTGTGTTTTTCCTAGTTTTCACCCTCTGCTGGAGGTTGTTTTTCAAACAGAATACAGATAAGAAGGAGGATGCTTTTTCTTTTTTTAAATTTTATTTCCCAGTTGATGTAAGTCTTGCTTGAAGAAGCATCATCGAAACTATACCATTCATTTCTAGCATTTTACATTAAAGGGCATATGTGTAAATGCTGTTGACTGCGGGGGTGTCTGGTCAGTGGGTCCAGGAAGGTCACAGGAGGCCGACTAAGGAGGCTGCAGTCAAAGTCCAAATGAGTAATTTATGCACAGTGTTACACAAGCAGCTCAAGAGAAAATGAAACAAATGAACTAAAACAGAAATAAAATATCTTGACAGGCACCTATTCATCTGTGCCCAATGTAAAATGTACTGTTTCTATATGTTCCATTAAAGACATCATATGATTAATGTCCCAAATGTCAAACGTTACTTCTGCTTCCGGTTATACAATTTTGAAAGTTTTGGCACTTGATGTTCAAGTGACACAAAGCTTGGTATAAAAAGAGAGATGAATAACTGGAGTACAACTGAAAACAGCTATCTTCATGGGCAGTATATTTATGGTACTATATCTATTAATGAAACTGTTATTTTAATGAATATCATTACTGAATCACATAGCGTTACATTTGCTACTGAAATATCTGTCATGAAAATGCATGAAGCCGTTGTGGACATAGTGTAGGGTCTACAGGAAGAAGAAGTCCTCTGGCTTTGGTTTCATTGTAATCTAAAAGCCTATTACGGTTGAAGTCGGAAACACAAGTTTTTCTTTTGTTTTGATTTGGTTTAAACTGACAAATGTGCTCTCTGGAGCTGACAGCACCAAAGAAGCAGATGAAAAACAAGGGGGGGGGAGTAAGCATTAAGTGATTTCATGAATAAAGCAATGACGTTCTCCCATTTCAAATGCTTCAAAACAAATTAAAATGGTTGTGTGTCAAAGCATATGTCTAATTAGGGAAGTGTGGATGTATGTGTGTGTGTGTGCAGTGCTCTAGGCTAGCAGAGAAGGCTAATGCGGTGGAAAATATGTCTTAGCCGGGCCATGAAATAACGATGAGACTCTGTGAGTTAATCATGTTGACACATAGAGCTTTCTCTTCATCTGTCCCGCACTCCCTCTCACACACAAAGACATGCTCTCTCTCTCTCTCTCTGTCTCTCTCTCCCTCTCTTCTTCCTCTCGGCTCTCCTCTCTTCTCTGATAAACTGTGACAGTGTCTGTCTTGCACTGGCTCTTTCAATTCATGCTGATAATGTAATTAGTGTATTATTGTTAACAACACCAAAGCAGCTTATAAAAGCTTAGTTTTCAAAACCAAAAAACTTTATAGAAATTCAAACCATATTGAAGTGATTAAAGATGCAGTTTAAAAACATGTGATGAGGAGAAGAATATAATCACAAATATGGTGAATCAAAGAGGTTATTAAGATTTTCATTGTGTCAGACCCAGTTTTTAGACAGGCCACTGAATTTATTTGATTTCTCTATATAGTAGTTTTAATTGATACTGGTGGAGTCTGTGAGGAAATCA
The DNA here is from genome assembly GCA_038419695.1 of Scomberomorus guttatus. Taxonomy (NCBI): domain Eukaryota; kingdom Metazoa; phylum Chordata; class Actinopteri; order Scombriformes; family Scombridae; genus Scomberomorus; species Scomberomorus guttatus. The sequence continues at coordinate 32,392,199 of CM076446.1, read as the reverse complement.
AAATGCATACCCTCACAGAAGGGATTCACAGGAAAGTGCAAGCATATACTGGATGTCAAGTGCATTACATGTAATGTGAAAAGACAGCTGGTCTATGGGGTTTGGAAGAGAAAGCATACTTGCTGTCTTCTTTATTAAAACAGTGCCAATGAATCCTCTCAGTGCACATTTTGTTTGGCTGCACTGTAAACAGATACACCAGTGGCTCTTACGCTGTTGCATTTCTGCATGTGGCTATATGTGTATACTTGACTTCATGTGAGATGTCTGTCCTTTTACTGTTTTCTGTCACCTCACGAAGAAAAGACAAATCTGTTTCACCTCATTTTAAAAAAAAATTAGTTTATTTTGAGAGCTTTTCCTGCATTATTCAGTTAAAATAAACATCTACATCTCTCCTCTGAGCTGATAGCTGTTAGCTGGACGTACCACATCTGGTTGAATCGCCCTTCAAGATTCTAAACCTCGAACATCTTGCTCAATTGAAATTTATGTCATTGCATTATATTTATGCATCTTATTCTCTATCTGTTTAGGTGGCTGTACATTCGAGGAGTCGTACAGCAGCTGTGGATACAGCGTTTCACTAGGAACCAATGGATTTACCTGGGAACAAGTCAACTCCTGGGAAAAACCCACCATGGACCCTGCCCTGCCTACAGGTAGGATTCAACATGTGTCTCTCTGTGTTTCTGTTTAAGATTTCTGTATTGTCTCTAATCATCTTTATATATGATTAATCAATGAAAACAGGGAAACAGATTTTGATTGTATGGCCAGTTATAGTTATGATTAGGGCATCACAACATATCCAACCAAGTTGGACCTTTTCTGTTTCAGTCAGGGCCAGATGGTGCTGATAAAATCAAGCTGCGTGAGGTGTTTAATTATTCAAACAATTTCCCTTCTGATACAGTACATTTGTGTACAAAAAAATGCTAAAATATATGTTCCTGTGAGACTTTGGGGCTGCCTAGTGACTCATCAAGACTTAAAAAACCTGTGTATGTTGGTGGGAGTAGTTATCATGTTAAACATGTTCACTTCTCCTCTTTCTCTTTACATCTCCATCTCTTCTTCCATCCATCTGAGTTGGCAGACTTATATAACTCGGTAGACAGATCGTGACGTGACCCAGCTGGGTGTCTATATCTCTGCCTGTCAAACGCCAAATGGCAATCAGAAACCCGTCTATCCATCTCGTCCTCTCACACACTTATGTGCCCTTTTGTTCTCTCTGTCGCCCACTCTCTCCGTTTCTCACTCGCACACAGACACACACACGCTTGTCCCCGACACTCACTCTCTCTCTCTCTCTCTCTCTCTCTCTCTCTCTCTCTCTCTCTCTCTCTCTCTCTCTCTCTCTCTCTCTCTCTCTCTCTCTCTCTCCTCTCTCTCTCTCTCTCTCTCTCTCCTCTCTCTCTCTCTCTCTCTCTCTCTCTCTCTCTCTCTCTCTCTCTCTCTCTCTCTCTCTCTCTCTCTCTCTCTCTCTCTCTCTCTCTCTCTCTCTCCTCTCTCTCTCTCTCATCTCTCTCTCTCTCTCTCACTCTCACTCTCACTCACCTTCTTCTACTTTCTTGATTTTACTTATTTGATTGACATGGCTGTTTATGACAAACTGTATTTCCAAAGCAGCATTAAAGTTCACAGTTATGCAAATGAGTAAAAAGCCAATAAGACTCTTTATTTATCTCTCTTCTCTTTAAAACTGCATAAATCTGCCACAATGTTTAATATGTTGTTTATATCTAGAGCTGCAACGATTAGTCGATTAATAGATTAGTTGCCATTTTCTGACATTTTCTGGACCAAACAACTAATCGATTAATCAAGATAATAATCAACAGATTAATCGAATGATGATAATGAAAGCCCTAACACAGTTTGGTTTATGCTTTTACTGAGGATATTATGATGTGATAGGATAGTTTTAATTGAATAGTTTGGTGTCTGATTGATTTCTGACGAAGGTTTTTAACATTCTATTTTTACTATGAGGTGGTTTTGAATCGTTCAGTTTGCTGGGCTCTACTGCAAGTGGGTCTTTTACTTTCTTTTTGTTGTAGATTGTAATGTTACTGTGGTCAGATTATGGTGTGTTCACTGTGAATGCGCTCAGATAGAATGTGTTTAGCTCAGCGATACAATAATACGCAGAGCTGCTGCCAAGAGGACGTGTGTGTGTGTGTGTGTGTGTGTGGTGTACAAGAGTCCCCTTAGACCCAGCAATTGACTCAGCTGGTGTAACTTTTTTAGTTCCCACTTTTGTTGACAGTTTTGTTAAAGTTGTTTCTGAAAACAGGGAAGGGGACGCAGACCTTGCCAAGTATGTTCATCTTACTGTTGGCTGATACAGTTTAAACTAATTTAACACCAGCTCTGGCACTAAGATCACCACAGAGAAGTTTCTTTTTTCTCGTGCTCCCATCCTCTCTAACCGTTCATCGAATCATTCTCATAACACCCAATGATGCTATAAGCCTCTCTCTATCACATATTATCTCTCAGTCATGTCAATTATTGCTCTCATACATCATCATCATCTCCCTTTCTCTCTCTCTTCTCCCATCATTGTCTCTGACATGTCAGAAGTAGTGGAGCGAGAGATCTGTCAGCCACAGCCTCCACTCACCAGACCAAGATCTTGTACTAAAGATCTGATACGACTGAACGGGCATGAGTGCCATGCCAGTCTGTCCCTCTCTCTCTCTCTCTGTATATATGTCTCATGTCAGTTATCTGTCTCATCTATCTTTGCAAGCCCGTGGTTGTCAGGGGCAATCGCCATCACGGCCTTAAAGCCCCCCTCATCATAGACAACTTATCAACTGCATGCTGCCCTGACAGCTATAGATCTGATAAGGCAGGACAAGAACAAATTGTCTGTCAGTCTCTTTGTCCGTCTCTCGCTCTTTTTTTTCTGATGTTAAGTCTGCTGCTGTAGTCATACTCATACTGGACCTTGGGTGCATATATTGAAGCATCAGTACTGTAGTGAAAAGAATGTGCCCTAGTTGGCGACTAAAATGTGTTCATACTGTCTGCTTTCTATCAGCAGACTGCTAGATTAAAGTAGGTGCAGATGAGGGGCACTAATGCAACATAATGTTGATCTAGTCAGCAATTCATATGTTTCGGGTTGTCAAAGGTTTGATGATCAGTTGCCATAAAACGACGGAGAAAAAAAAACTGCAAAAATGACACCAGAAAGAAGAAATTTGGCATAAGGAGATTATAACAGCTTTTCATTTATCACAGGTTTGAAATGGTGAAATTCTAATGCCACTGAAAAATTGCAGTTAAATACATGGTAACTGTGGGGTATGTGCTCATGACAACTCGTGTTTTCAGGTAGCAGCAACAATCTAGTCTGATTGTACCATTATCAGAACACAGACAAACTGTTTTGTTATAGCGCGTTATAAAAAAACAGTGAGAAGAAACGGATTCTTCTAAGTTCCAACTTCTAAAAAGCACCAATTGACACCTTAGTTGTTGTGAGTACATAAAATATATGGTCTTCTGTGTGTCCTCCATGATTACAAGCTGTATGTTCTGTAATGTTTTGAATGTTTACCACCGGTATTAGTGCAGCATGTATGTAGATCCATGCAGGGTAAATGCAGGGTAAGCCTCACGCTTTTGTCTCTTAGCCTCCGTTATCGACACAGTTATCATATAATCCTCTTTCTCACCTCATCTCTGTAATATTGATGAGGCAGATACAGTTATCATAGAGCGTAACCCACACTCGACAGCTTGTAGAACTGACAAGATTGGATTGGCACCACCGCTCTCTCTCCATCTCTCTCTCTCTCGCTCTCTCTTCAGCTACATTTAGACATCGTTGTCATGTAGTCTATACTCCTGACAGATTATAGATCTCAAGGATAGTCATGATTGGATTGGAATGAATCCTTTAAGTTCTTCTCTCATCATATCTGTATTGACATGGTAATAATATAATCTCCACCCTTGACAACTCATACATATGACAAGATTGGAATGGCATGACTGTTTTTCTGTCTGCCACAGTCTACAAAAGGATATAATAATCTTACAGTCTGTATTCTTGAGAGTTCGTAAATGGGAAAACCTGTTTTTATTCAGTAAGTATAATCAAAAACAACTGAAAAAAATATGAACATGGAATAAGACGCACGTCCATATTACAAGTGGCAGCATTGATATTTTGTTTGGCATATACTGTTTTGCATAATCAGAATAAGACTTCATATGTTCTCTGTAATGTAGGCTAAAGGTCGTGTGTGTGAGATTGTACAAAGAGCTGAGAAAAGGGATTCATTCGTTCTGTTTACTGACACACATTCACAAATGCACACCTCTGGCATTCATAGCTAAGCTCTGACTAGCCTTTTTCTCAAAATAACAATAAGCATGAGCTTCAAGAAAAGAGAAAAAAAAAGCAACTGCAGTAAATTTCACTGTCAAACCTGCAAACCACCACCAAAAAATAGTCATTTTGGCTTTTTCTGAGCTACCTGGCTGGTCCTACACACACACAGAGAGAGAACACACAAACACACACTCATATCTCATACCTCTTATTAGCTTCAAACCTCAGGCTGAGCGAGACAAACTCACACGAGCAGCAAACATCAAACATCAAAGCCAGTTGATGTTTTCAGCATCCATCAACATGGCCACAATCTGAAACATAAAAAAATGATCAGAGGGAGAGAGAGAAGAGGGGAGTTATTGAGAAGAGTGAACATAGAGAGAGAGAGTTAGAGAATGATTCAGAGAAATCTATTAACACGTGAAAAAAATAGAGAATCAGTGTGAGTACTTCAGCATCATCAGCATATGAAAGCCCAATCAAAGAAAAGTGTGTCTGAATTGATGTGTGTGTGTGTGTGTGTGTGTGTGTGTGTGTGTGTGTGTACATGCCTTGATTTGCCAAATATACTGTATATTTTCCAGGAGTGTTTTCATGTGTGTCTACATATTAATACAGTGTGAAATAATAAGAGGGACAGCGTGTCTTATGCAGACATTTGGTTTTGTAATGAGAAAAGAAGTAAAAACCTGAGACAAAGAAACTGAATGGGTGACAAACAGAGAAAAAGGTAAAGAGGTAAAAAAAAGCACACAGTTAGAGGAAGTTTGAGATTTTCTTCCAACAAAAAAGAAAGAAATAAAAGGACAGACTAAAAGTGGAGTGACGGAGTGAAAGTGAGATAACAATTGACAGGACGAGGAGTGAAAGCCTGTACTTGCAGTGGAATACAAAGACTTCACAGAGCCATGTAAATGGAAAACAACACAAAAGAGACTGACAAAGGCAGACAGACAGGCATCCAGAAAGGAAAGGTGAGGGAGACAGAAACTGTGAAAGAATACAAAAAACCCAAAAAACGAGCAAATTCATAGACTGACACAAAGGCAGAGAGAGTTTTCCTCCTTACTACTTTTTGTTACCAGCTTGTCCGTTTTAAAAGGCAGTGTCCAGGACATACAAAATAAGCAAATCCAAAAAAGCTGTTGGAGTAGCATGGGTGAAGGTCATTATGGGTTTAAGATGTATGAAATTATTTTTGACCACTAAGAGACAGAAAGACTCTTAGACAAACTAAAAGAAATACAGCCCTGATTTATTATTGACTTATCGAGTTGTTATGGTTAACATGCTAGCAAAAAACGATCAACAGGAACATCCCACTGAAGTTTTTGTCCAACTGATGTCAGACGCTCACTGGGTAGTTAGCTTTTACTATCCACTCGTTTATTGACTCTGAGGCTAAAATATACGGTTAATGTGCAGCTGACAATGTGAGCTACAGTAATAGAGGCTAAAGGCAGCTTAGCTGTGTAGATCTGTCGCATTAAATACCAGTAAATTCAGTACTATCAGTAACCTTATTACATTACAGTCAGTTGATTTAATGTCAAAACTATCATCCTGTGCAGTGGCACCGCAGCGCGTCATTCGACATGTTTGATGCAGCCTCTAGCACCAATAGGAAACGTCACACTGCAGCGCATCAATATAGTAGCAACCTGGATGTAACTCCAGTTCTATGGGACAACAAAATGCCATGGGAGAGTTGCCCATTGTAATTGTCTATTTTTGATTAATAATTTAATAATCTAACCAGTGAGATTATGTTTTGAAAGCAGCAGATCAACCAACAATCACTTAATTTTTGCCCTGTAGATACAGGCACAAGTGAAATAGTTAAAACTACAGTGAAAAGCAAGCAACAAACTAGTACTGCCGGTGTGGAGTTGTGCATAGAAAATAATAGGGACGGCTGTTTTGACACACACTGTTCGGCCGTGGTGTGTTTTGGCCTTAAGGAATCTAATTAAACCAACAAATACTCTGATTTTTGGCTTTATAGAGGTGTGTTCAGACAGAATGCAAAGCAACTTTTCGCCTTGCATCATCATGCGAATTTGTCCGCTTGATCACTTGTGTTTATTTGCCCCAAACACCCAATTTACCAAATGTATGTTAGCTATAAGCTAGCTTGCAATACACCGTGTTTGTCTGTGTGTTTGTGACCTCATCCAAAACTCCGGTCCTTTGTTATTTCCCTCTCGTCTCTGTATGTTTATGAGGCAGATTCCTAAATTTTTTGTTCATGTTGAAACATTTTCAACTTTGCGTCAATTCGTGTCATCCTGGACAAATTCACATCTACTCACATCCAAACATACAACAGAGCTGACATTTCAAAACTTTAAAAAATGAGATGAGAATTTAAATATCCTATTCAAGTTGAGGACTTTCGTTATACCAGAAATCCTTCTATTGTTTTAATTTGGACTGTACCTGCTGCAGTGAGCTAGATGTGAAATGCTTTTACTGTCACAGACAGAAAGACAAAGGGAGATGGAGAGCTGGGAGGGCTCAGGTGGGAATGGACAGAGCCTCAATTCTCTCACAGAGGAGTAATCAGAGAGGAATAGATGTCATTCTCTTTTATTTCTCTCTGGGGTTCTCAGGTCATCTCTTACAAAAGCTACCATCCCCTTAGACACTGTGTGTGTGTGTGTGTGTGTGGTCTCTTTTCTGGTATGTGTGTGTACTTTGTGTACTTTCTCCTGTTGTCTACCCTCTGGTCTTACATCATATATTTATTTGGCTGATATTGTCTTTGTGAATGTTTTATTTTTGTGGTCTGGAAAGGAGGCAGGGCTCAGAACCAGAAAACCCCCATCTCTGTGAAACAGCACTAGAGTGCCAGTCGTGCGTCAGATAACGACAGAAACGTGTTCATTTGTTGGCTGAACAGTGACAGACAATCTCTGTCCAGCCTTTCTGTGAATTAAAATTATACTATGCAGGATTTTCCTAAAAAAAACAGTGTATAGACTCATACAGAGACTCTGCCCTCTGCCTGTATTTTCTTATTATTTTGCTGTGTTCAGGACGTTTCTTCAACCTTTGGGCAGAGGGTGTGTAGTCTCCAGCCAATAACAGCGCGCAGGTATGAGGTCGGGACTCGTAGCGTAGAGACCAGGTTACATAGAAAGAACTCAGCCTTGAGGTCCAGGACTCAGAGATGTGTTTCCTCAGATGAAGATTTAATGATCTCAGAAGGAAAATTAGGCTGATGCAGCGGCTGAGACAATGAAACAGATAAACAGAAAATATAAAAATAGTATTCAAGATGATATGAAGGGTAATTACAAGGGAAGACAACACTATTCAAAATAACATAAAGATAAAAAGGTCTTCACTGACAGGTTTACAATTTACCAGTGTGAGATAATAACTATTCACAGTATCAGATACAAAAGTGTGCAGGCACTGTTAGCTGCAAGGAGCTGTAAGTATATGGAAAAGGTGCATTGTTAGGTTTTAATATAATGACACATACAGATGGAGGTAAGACATGTAATAAGTCCCAGACGTGCTTGTGACTGTTCATATGCTAAAATAATTATAGATAGTGGTGCACACTATATCAATATCAATATAGCAATCAATATATAGCACCAAAGCAATAATGGATGAATTTTACCCAGTAGCCATGAAGGGTTGTTTTGGCTAATTGTTATATATGTACAGTATATATTAAAAAACAAACAAAATAACAGTAACACTGGGTCAAAACGATTTTTAACCCAGTGATTTTTAGTGTGTATGTAACATTTAATCAGAAAAGGCAAATGTGCATTGTTAATTTCATTTAACATCATTAAAGACCTAATCTTTTTAATCTGGGTTTCATCAAACCTGGTCAGCTCTTTGCTATTTAAAAAAAATTCAAAAATTTAGACACACTTTCTCATTCAAGTGAATGGGAAGGTGTGTCCAAACCTTTGACTGCTACTGTATGTGTTATGCATAGACATGTTCCACAGCAGACATTCAACATGTCAAAGCAGGAAAAGCACAGGTGCAATTAATAACATTAATGATGGCTGAATCCAATTTAGCGTAAACAGATGCCTGACCCTGGTACAGTGCTTTTCCTGCTATGAGAAGTCAACACGTCTGCTGTGAGAAAGGTATGTATGATTTGCTCCTTAAAGGGGACATATTGTAGAAAGGGAGATTTCCATTTCTTTTTTGATTATAAAGCAGGTCTAGGTGCTTTATAAATACTGTGAAAGTATCGAAACACTCAGTCCACAGAGAAATGCACACAGCCCGTATTCAGAAACTGTGGCTTTAGACGAGTAGTTTGGACTTCTGTAATGTCACAACTGTACACAGCGTACACACATGGCGGAGCAGAGGAGAGACAGTAGTGGAGGAAATGCTGCACAGTTGTTGGATGTTAGGAAACAGATTTGTCATTGCACAGCCTTCCAAAGGTTGAATAACATTATCCTCCACAGTGGCCAACGCAATTTACCGGTGAGCTTTACCTAGCTACAGTTGGCTACAATCCATTACCTGTGGTTGGCCTGGGCGTGCGTCACTCAGAAAGCAGTCAGCCAATCAGAAGAGAGGGGCATTGAGCAGACACAAAACAGCTCAGGCTGAGTGAGACAGAGTGGCTGCATCCATGGCTTGTAAAAAAATATTTGTAAATAGACTACAAAAATGAAAGTATTAAACTGGGAAAGGGGCATAATATGACATCTTTAAAGGCATAAACTGTTCTGCCATCACAGGTGCAACTGGTGAGTGAGGAAGATGTTAACCAAGCACAGTTTGTACACGCCCACACAGTCTTGACAGGATGTCTATTCAGGCACAAATGAAAACACCTGTGTGGGTAAACTTTGTGTGTGTAAGGTTTATAACAGCCTTCAAACATGCTAATCTGAGTTGTACGTTATGCTATATAAGTACATGGTGACTGTGTGCATGTCTATAGATTAAACTGGGCTGGAGGGTGTAAATACTGTAGTTTCAGACGACTGGATAAGAGAAAACAGTCCAGATGTTTCCACAGTATCAGTTCATCCACATCCACAGCATGGCCACCAAGGTCAACAGACTGGCTGCTGTTGAATTTCTAGAACAAAGAATCAGTGATAAAGATAATATCAGTGTGTGCCACCTGATCAATCAGTCTCCTCTGTCTGGATCCTCCCCTCTGCCACCACCAATAGGTGTCACAGTGAATCACTCTGAGCATTTTCAATGTTCTTATCTATCACCCTTTTTTCTCTGCAAGTATATGAAACCTTTATTTGGCTAGTTTTACTTTTCTTTGTCACTTTTTTTGCACAAATCTTCCCTTTTCTTCTTTGTTTTGCAGGCTTGCAAAAGTTTGACAGCCAAATGAAATATACAATGATTTTTTTTTTTCCTTTTGCCTTTCTTGAGGTTTTAGGTGATTTTAAAGAACGCTAGCCAGAGCTGAGCTAACAATACCTGAGGTTTGTGTGTGAGTGTGTAGGTGTGTATTTGTGGGTGTACCCTGTCATTTGCAGTGTTGATGTTTGCACTGACTGACAATCCGGGACCCAAACTGTGTTGCAGAAAGCCTTACAGCTCTGCCTGTCTTTGCTCTTTCTTTTATGTCTTTCATTCTTTCATTTTTTCTTCTCTCTCTCCCCACCTTCGTTTTCCCAGACATTCATTCCTCCTGAGGCTTTGTCCTAAATTTGCCTCTCAGTTTCCGTCGATGTTATTTTTTTAGATTTGACAGCTTGACAGTAAAGTATGTTTGAACTGTGGTGAACGTCTCAAGTTGTATTCTGACATTTTTCTTGTATCTGCGTGTGTTTCTGTCTGTGTGTGTGTGTGTGTGTGTGTGTGCGTGTGCGTCTGCTTGACAGTGCTATCTCTTATTTTTCCTTCGAGAGGCTGAAAACAAATCAGTACTAATCAGAGAGTGCCTCACCATTCAGTTGTGACACATATTTAATACACGCACGCACACACATCTATACACTCTGTCACAAACTGACACACGTACAGTACACACACACACACACACACACACACACACACACTATCATGCCTTGTTTAATGCTGCCATCAGTAATAGACTTCTAAATTATAGTGTGTCACAACCGTATAACATTAATCGTGCATGTGTGCATGTGTGCGTGTGTGTGTGTGTGTTTGTGTGTGTGGAGCGGCTGCTGATGGGTACAGAGGTTAAATATCCCGTCCGCTCTTTTGGTTGCCGGTGGTGATTCGAGGGCCCTTGTCGGGGCCGACTTGATTACATTTGTGATTTGTGGGTGGGCAGGAAGCAGGGAGGTAGGGTTGGAGAAATGACAAATGGCACAAAGCGATAATGATACATTGACAGGGTGACAGGCAGGCGCTATGTATTAACTGAAAGTAAGCTGTAAGTGGTTAGCTTTGAGGTTGAGTGTAAGGAGGAAGGAGAAGCAGCGAATGGCAGTTATGTTTTCTGCCCATCCTCCTTTAGAAGAAACTGCTGCAACCATACAGTATGTTACACACTTTAACTGCTCAATAAAGTTTGTTTAGGCTAAAATCGAACTAAAATAAGCTGTAAAGGGATAGAGTTTGTTAAGGGCTGGTTGTTATAAGATAACCAGCTGGAGGTCCTAATTTATCCTGCTGTTTAGTTTAACTTGTCAGCCATCTCTAAAAAAAAAATATGATTACTGTTTTCATTATAACATTTGAAAAGTAATCACACAACTTGCTGCCTAACTTCTGTGTTATACTGTAGATAATGTGTTTTGTGCAGTGGGCGAATACGCGCTGCACAGATCCTTGCATAAGTCTCCATGCCAAGTAGGCGAATTAATGACAGGCAGAATATTTAAATGCTTTATTAAGGAAGCAACAGCCTGGAGCAAAGTAAGTTTTACTATAATAATAACAATAATAAAAACAATGCAAACATTGTCTCTCGTCAGCTTCCAGCTCTTGTTTGTGCTTGTTTAAAAAAGGATTAGGATGTGAAAGCAACAAGCCAGGCTGGAGGAATTTTCCTCAACATTATGTTGTTAGAGATAAAGTCTGAATCCATGTATTAAGCCATATGGAGATGATGATATGTGTAATGTGGTAATATACATATTTATTTTTTGGATAAGAAACAGGGATGTGATTATCAGTGCACATTTCTTCCGTTTCGATATCATTACAAGTCTTCGATGTCTAGAGTCAACATGGCAGGAGTTACAGATGATTCTGCTGTTTTATCGGCAGTGATTTATTCATTCAGTCAACTTGAAAAAGTTAGTGCAACAAAGTACGATCCACAATCATGTTTAACCATCTTAGTAATCAATAAGGACAGAATCATACATCAGAGTTCCTGTCATTCAAAGACACAATAGCTCGTAATGTCAGTCGCCCAAAACTGACATAGTTTGAGTGACAAATGCCATCTAGTGGCTGTAGTAATTATGGTGGTGCAGTTTAGATGACATGTATAAAAGTTGACAATTTTCCTCATTCAGAGGAGGAGGAGTGTCACATTTCCAACCGCAGGTCTGGACAGTTTTTAAGAAACTGTAACTATGATCGTCCCCTGTGGTTATTATTGTAGCCATGACAACGAAGGTGGCCTAACTAACATGATCTGTCCCTAAACCTAACCAAACTTTAACCACAGTGTGGTTACATCATAAAACATCATTATTTTTTACGGTTTTGGAAAGCACAGACAAATGATGTTGTCCCGCCGATCACTGCCAATAGGGGGCGCCAGAATAGAAAACACTCCTATGTGTCGTTCTGGAGTCACACGGTCAAACGATGTATTTGGTCATATAATTTGGAGGACTTGTTGTGTACAAAATAGGAGCTACCTTAAGAGGTGAAGTCAATGCTTTAAGTATTTAATTGTAACGGCTAAATGACGACAGTGTTTTTTATTCCAGTAACATTTTAAGAATCAGTTTCATCGCTAAGATTAGAGGATGCAGCGACATCGCCAGTCACAACTGTACTGTACATTACAATACACTTTTCTGCGTATTGTATTTGTGGTTAAACTAATTGGGGAAAACATGGGATCAACTATTCTGATCATCTGACTACATGCGATGCTTAAAGTTGTGCTGCCATGCATTCAGATCTCAGCAGTGTAACTGGTGAATAAAATGTCATCTCATATCAGAGAGGAAAAAAAAATCTTTCTAAAACATTCTTCAGCAAACTTTTCCTGGCTAAAGGCAAGAAAAAAAGTCTTAAATTTTAAACAGTAGGGTGATTTTGAATCATGGTTTCCATTGAAACGTCATTCAGAGAGCTGTATGGAGCTGTCAGTCTCTTTCAGAGAGAAACCATTATAGCAGAGTTATACATTCACAGAGAGGGTGCGAGATGAAGATAGATGGATTACCTGACTGGTAAAATCCCTTTGTAACTGCGACTAGCGTAGATAGAGCTGTCAGTGAGAGATGTAGAAATGACAGTAGGAGATAAGAGAAACAGGATGACAGGAAGGAAAAGTGTGTGTGGGGGGGCGGGAAATAGAATATAGAAAACAAGGAATTTCAGACCAGTTAGAATAACTGCTGTGTTGCTTCATTTTGAGAGACAAAAGGGAAATTAGACATTTTGGTAAATTCTGTAGAGAAGTCATGTTGATTCACACATTTCTTTCATTTACGGTTTGATTTCGTGGAAGGCATGATTTTAGACATAGACATTTGAAGGTTTTGCAGTCCAGAAAAACAAAACAGAACAAAACAAAACAAAAAAACCATGAGGGAATTGGATTTGATCCAACTCAGTTATGAAAAGTTTTGTAAGAAGTCTTGAAAGCTTGCATGAGGGCCATAGTGGAATGTCCAAGGGTGGTCAATCTGATTGTTTTTTCTCGTTATAGTTTGTTCTTACATAAAATAAACTGATTTGGCTCTTTAAATCATGGTTCCTCTTCAAAGAAAATCCAAATTGGATCTCAGTATCTCCCTCTGAAAATATGATTTGACTCATACATATTTATAGAGAAGCTCAGACTACAACAGTAGCCTTTTACACACATTTTGATAAAGGAATTGAACATAAAAGGATGTTACATCATTCACATCCCATTTGCCAGTTGTCTATCATCTGCTGAAGTAACAACCACCACTTCAACGGCTCATAAACTTGGCTGACTTGGATTTTATTACATTTGTTTTATGATATTTACATATCGCTGCCTGTCTGAGTGAAGTTTTCTGGTGGTAAAAAATAAAGTCCAAACAAACCATTAATAATATTGTTCTGTAATGTCTCACAATCTGCGTACAAATAACACGACTTTACACTTTCAAACAGTGTTCAGTGTATACGGCAAAGTCCAATTTTGCATGCAGGTGATATGCGATTTAACGCCACATTTTTAACCTTTACACCTGTCATTTAACGCTGTTGGTTAGGTTTTTGCAACTTTTTGTTGACTAATTATCCAGCCATCCACCCAACCTGCCTCCTCCTAATAAGCCAAAAAATGATGTCACTATCCTGGGAAGGACTGGCGTATCACCTGCATGCAAAATTGGACTTTGGCGTATACACTGCACGCAATCTGAAAGTGTAAAGTTATTTTTACACAGATTGAAGAGACCAGTCTGGTAATGTATGTGTTTGAATAATATGGATACCAGTGGACCACACACATTCCCCAGTAGATTAAGTAAAATCACATCCGATTTTGCTTCTTTATACCCTTTCCTGTTTTTAATGTTCTCATTTCAAACTCTTAAAACTCAACTCTGGCTCTCTTGCTGCCATAAACACACAAACACAAGCAAGCCACAGACACAATATGCATGTGCATGCGGAGGCTTTTTATCTGTGTCTAGCTTTTCCCAAAGAGAACCAAGCAAACAGCAGATTGAATGAATAACAAACACACAACACACTCACTCACAATTTATCAGGGGGAGCAATAAATGCCCATTTTTAAGACCAAGCCACCATATAAAAGCCTTGGATCACAGAAGTAATGGGTCCCTGTAGGCCAGTGATAACTCTCTGTTTATATGTGAGTGTGTGTGTGTGTGTGAAAGGGAAAAAGGGAGAGTGAGGCAGACTGAAAGGGACCAACACTAAGAGAAAGGCAATAATGTCTGAAAATGACAGACAACCTGGAAGAAAAGAAGGTGATAACCACGAGGAGAGAGAGAGGGAGAGAGAGGCACAAAGACATCATCAACAGCCTCTGTTTCATTTTCCATCTCTGCCAGCTCCATCTAATCTGAGCCCCTGATGTGTTTCTTTCTTCATTTGCAGTTAGTGGGTAGATTATATACCCCACACCCAGCTGTGGGCTCCATATTACTGTGCGTGAGTCGAAATGTGCCTTTGAGCCCACTGGTGTTGTGTGTTTGCGTGTGCCTACCTGCGTGTGTGCATGTGTGTCTTTACAGACAGATATGATGATGAAAATAGACGTAATACTCCCTGAGTGATTTTCTCCTTTAGGCGAATGGAAAGGAAATAAGCTCTTAAAGGAAAATAGTTGTACATGTCTCATGGAGGGTACGCAGACAGAAAATGATACTGTTTCTCTCTTTGAACCTAATTTTTATGTTCGGTGGCCGCAGTGGCTTAAACATTCCCCAAAACAACTGGAACTTTAAAACAACCCCAATTCACCCACTGAAGTGAACGGTATAGTGAGAAAAAAAAACTTAAATTACCAGCGTTATTTTTGTTGGGTTAAAAGGCAATTCTGTGTTTTTTACTGCTAGAATCTTATTGATATTTTTATTATTCCATCACCTGCTATGTTGGACACCAGTAAATTAATAGTGAAAGAAACAGTTCATTATTCAGTGTCAGCAGCTTAACTTACAAGTTCTTTTTGTTATTTTCTTGCAGACCCGTCTCATCTTCCTTTTGTCTCTTTATGCTTATGTCAGAGAGTAATTTATTTTGGGATAAGTTCACATTTTTTTGCTTAAGTCAAAACTTCTTCAGCTTCTTCTGCAACTTTGACTCAATTTGCGCCACCTATAGAGCGAATGTGTTCACTTGTGTCTTCCAAGTACAGTAGTTAGTCACAATAACTGAATAAGGATTTCTTTGGGGACCTACCTATGGAATAAGAGAGGGTCTGTTTAGGAATAACACTCATTTCCAGTGGAGTTCCAGTGCCAGAACTGTATTTCAAAGGTTATGTTCATTTCACAAACTTTTTTGAGACTGTGTTAATGAAGTCGCTTCCAGTCGTCCTGTGGAAATGAGTATTGCACAGAGATGTACTTGCCAAGGATAAATGCAGAAATAACAGCTTCAAGAGTCTATCTGTTATCAGAGACAATTGGTGCATGAAATTCCTGTCAATATTTCAAAACCACAGATTGTTCTATCAATATGTTTCTACTCCGTAAGCAGATGCCTTCAGACGACTCAACTTTGTGAAATGCAGCTTTTCATGAATGCAGCGCATACTAAAAGCTTCAGAAATAACTTTACACATGTAATGATGCATGGCAGAAGATAATGAATACATTATAAAAATTGCATCAACAACACACAGTGCACCAAAATGTATTTATAGGTAGATATAGATACAAGCACAGGCTCACAAAAGGGCACATGGACATGAGCATAAGCAAATATGAGTAGGCAAGCGTGAAAGTGGCATTTACGTGCATGGAATTGCATGCATAAACTCTCGCACAGACATGGAGATATATTATTGTTATTGTTTATTGGTGTGTACGAGGCAATCTGTGAAGGCGGTAGATTTAGGAGGAATGAGGTTGTGCTTTAAGACGGTCATGACTTGGGTGTTGCCCGTGATGAAAAACATGAAATTTTCATGGCAGGTTTAAAACATCTGCAGTACCCAGAGAGATGGACGTGACCGTAATAAGTACAGCGCGGCACTAATACTGACAGAGCTGGGGTTTCATTTCCACCTAAGGCCTGTAGAAACAGCTTAAGTAAAAATGTTACAATACATTTAGATGCAAGAGGCCATTAAGTGTAAATGATGACTCTATCAATATTATGAGAAAGACATTATTAATTTTTGTTATATGAATTCTCCACAGACAGAAATATCGCTTCAAGGTCCCAGATTTAGGCCATTTCTGCCTTTTCTTATTGACAACCAACACTTTCCTATATCATTAATTACAAATCACCAACACGACTCAAGGATTCCTGGTTCCACTGTATTGATTCCAGGAATCGTAACTCATTCATTGAATCTACATGTGAACACCACCTTTTCACTCATTACTCACACTAAGTGGCTCTGTAAACACTGACATCCTGCTGGAATTATTATTAACTAATGATGACAATTAACTATTTAATGTCAATATTTCATGTGCCTGCTAGCATGCTAGTGGGATATTAGCCTGCGGGGCTAGAAGGCAGAAAGATCCATATTTCCTACAGGTACTCTTATTTCTTGATGTTGCAGCTTTGAATTGCAGTCCTTATTAATATAAGTATGCTTCATAATGGTTAATAATGTTCAGATATATCCACAGACTTTTAGGGTTTACATGTAATTGACTAGTCCAGGAGTGATTAAAGGTTGTTTTTAGTTTGAGAGTCAGTCTGTCGACTACTGACTGGCTGACACACCTGCAGCGAAGTTACTTCAAAGCACTTTTCTGCTTTATGTTCGGGGAATCTCTCTCTCTCTTTCTCTCTCTCTCTCTCTTTCAATCTTTCTGTCATAGTGTGTCTCTCTCTCCCTCAATTTGTCAGAAAAAGAATTTTCAAACACACTTGTTTGGTATGCTGCTCGCATGCATAGAAAACATGCTCAGTAGCTCAAAGGCAAAATGCGCATACAGTTGTGTGCATGCACACACATTTTTGCACAGACGTATAAATACATGCAGACACACACACACACACACATTTAGACAAATGCAAATGTACACAGACATATTATAGGTCAATAGGTCAGTGCACAATTAGTTTAATGTAGAGAGAAACACAAGCCTGGAATCATACATATATGCTATATGTGTATGTAAATTTGTTAATTAATTATTCACTAGAGAAATACGATACATCTTTGTGCATTTAATAATGTAATCACCATGCACATGTTAAACAATCATGTTATTTGTGGAGGCAACAATTCATTACAGGACTTTGGTCACCGACTGAATACAGTAACATTGGCAGTTATAGACGCACCAACACTCAGGCTAAACTCACACTAAATGCATTATGAAGCTGGTGTGTATCCGTCAGATGCTTCAAAGACAAAAACATCTTCTTGGATGTCAAAATGTATTTTTGGACATCAAAAAATGTCTTGTATGAAAAGTTTTCAAAGAAATAATATTGACTTATCAGGACAAAAACAGAAAAGAAATGCACTTTGGAACATTCAGATGCTCCAGATAATGGTCATAATGGAATCTTGTATATGAGAAATAGCAGCCATGACATTTCTGAAGGTCACACCGGACAGACATTCTCCAGACAGCATTTCTTTAGATGGCTTTACAGTGAAATTGCCTGCAGTGAAATTGCCTGATTCATCAGGCTGATCATGCTGAGTCTACATCATTATTTATTCTTCAAACGCTTTTACTTTGCTGTTTATTGTATCATTTCTGAACATTTTCCACTTAGAGTGAGTTCAATTTGTGTTTTCCCTTTTGCCTTTGTAATTTGATACGTGTAATTTGCATGAGAATACATGGATGCAAACCCCGTCTTGTGTAAATGTGTATGTGTGTGTGAGTGTTATTTGTCTTTCCTATCCTTTGCCTTTCCTTTTTCTTTCCTCTCTTCTTTTCTTTTCTCTACGTTCTTACCTGTCCGCCAGCCCTTCCTCCCTACTCTCTCTCTCTCTTTCTCTCAGTGTGACTTCTCAAATGAGGCTTGAGAAGGCAAATAACCAAGATGGGAAATGTGTGGAAATGCAGAAGTCATTAAAAAGCCAATTACCCACAGGTTCAGTGCTACAGGGAGGAGATCAGGGAATACTGGAGAGCAATCGTAAACCCAGTGATATATGGAAACCAAATAGCTCTGTCTGTGTGTGTGTGTGTGTGTGTGTGTGTGTGTGTGTGTGTGGGTCAGTGGGTGCCCTTTCTTCACTGTGCGTGTGCTGGATTTTGGGCCTTTGTGCATCAATTTGTGCGTGTGTGTGTGTCATGTGTCAGCCAGTCTCTGCGTCCATACGTTTTGTATTTCTGCATGTGGATCAGTGTTTAAGTATGCGTGCACTAAAGTGTGTATGTGTGTGTGTTTGTAAATCAATGTCCCAACGAGAAACGGATGTTTAATTCACTGTGTCATAAATCTGCGTTGCGGGGAAGAATATTAAACTTTATTACCATTTTTCACATTCACTTTACACTGCCAGGGAGTCATCTATCACAGAGTAAAGACACACACACACACACACACACACACTCAAACAGAGTTACACTCCCAAACACATACAGCATATAGCAAACACACCTGGCTACACACACTCTACAGACACACACACACACACTCTGGCCCCTCCTCTGGCCATGCAGAGGTTTGCCATTTCACTCCATACACACTATTATCCTGTGGTAATTATCTCTGGATTCCAGAGACACAGGAAAAGATCACATAATTACACTCGTCACATACACACCTCGCATTCACTCATGCTAAACTGAGCAATACATCAACCCTGCATGGTCGTCTTCATTAAAGGGAAATACAACTGAACTTTGAGCTTTTTTATCAAAAGGCCAAACTGAGTTTTGACCGTAATACGAACGAAAACTACTTTGGTGACTGTAAATCTGATGCTGTCGGTGTTAGGTTAGGGGACGATCGTGGTCCTGGTTAAAAGACAAAACCCACCCACTGTTAGAAATGGGAAATGAACAGCTGCTGTATCTCCCATGTTAAAAGTGTTTTGTTGACCCACGTTTGCACCTTGAGCTCCTCCCTACATACACGCGGAAACAACAGATTCTGTCTTTTTTTTGGGGGGGGGGCATCTGTGTGTATGTGGATAGATGTGCTGTAAACAACAGCTGATTGCAGTTCTGGACAGACTCCAGAGGGAGAAAAATGTACTAAAACTTCAACAGTTTAACAAGAATAGATGGTTCCCATCCCTTCACCTCTTTTATTGTTCATTTCTTCTGCATTCTTTTGATAGCCTTCATTTCTGTCCATTTTGTCCTTTATCTGCTTTCAATTTCCAGTATTTTCATAGTTTTAGTGCTGTCTTCCTTTTCTTTTCTCCATCTCTTGCTCTCTCTTTTCTTACTCGTCTTTTCTTTTCTTTTCTTCACTCCTCTAGCTATACATCGTTGTGTCAGACACACACACACACACACACACACACACACACACACACACACACACACACACACACACACACACACACACACACACACACACACACACACACACACACACACACACACACACACACACACACACACACTGTTGACGGATGACGCACCCGGGGGCAGAGCAAAATAGAAGACGACCTCTCATCCATTGTCTCTAGTGTCAGCGGTCACATGCTCAGTCTTCGATCTCCTATAGGTCAACACACCCATGACCCTCACAGCAAGGGCTTTTGGGATTTAGAGTTCCCGTGGGTCAAATCTGGCATAGGGATTTACTGTGTGGGTTTACGTAACTTTAGTTGTGTGTGTGACTTATAGGCTCACTATTGATTACCTATCTATGAGGAAACAGAAAGGTTTTCCCTAAAGGCCTGATCAATAATGCCGATCTGCCTGTCTTTACCACCTTATTAGGAGGAGATTATAGCAGCTTCACAATGGCCCACAGGCGCACGTGTGTGTGTGAGAGACCTCATCCATTCTTTCCTTATTTAAGAGCAGAAAACTCGATGAACAGCCTCCACAGTCTGAATACAGATAAGCGTGTAGGTATGCAAAGACACTCCAACAAGCCCTTCATCCTAAATGATAAGATAGGTTGCTTGACTTTGCCTTGAATATTTGGGTTCTGGACTGGACAAAAACAAGCACTTTGTGCTTCTTTTTTTAAAACTATTTTAGGTTTCTACTCATCTCAGAGTTTTATGACTGCTGCATTTAAGACAGTTGCGAAAATGAAATTTCATTGTACTACAATGACAATAAAAAGATCTTATGTCTTAATTTGAAGACATCACAGGGCTCTGGGACATTGTGACATGGCATTCTTCAATATGGTTGTATAGACTAAACAATTCATCACAATAAATTGATAATGAAAATAGTGGTTTGTTGGATTTACAGTTATGTGTCGGCATGCATTTTGCTTTTACTCTGTGTGTGACTTACAGGCATGGAAGTATTAAGGAGAACTGGATACACATACACTTCATCTGACACACAGAAAAATGACTGATCTATCCTCTTCAATGTGTCGATGTGAGACTGTATAAAAGTGCTGAGGTGCTTCAGACGGCTAAACATGTTCCTGTCTCTGAACCAGATAGTTTAACTTCAGGGTCCCTTAACTCAGTCATAACAAACCTCTGGGAGCTCTGGACTCAGCCCAGTCGCCAGAATAAAATGTTGGCGTTGTATGTTTCACAAAATAACACGTATCATAGGGAAGGTGACGTAGTTCAGATGACATCTATATGAGCTCACTTCCATGTTAGCAGGAGGCAGGTTGGGTGGTTGGCTAGAGAGTTAGTTGCAAAAGCATTAAAATTTTCAGACGTTTTTCTGGCAACAAAACTGGGTATTTAAACCCAAATCATGATTTTTCCCTAACCCTAACCAAGTGGGTTTTATGCCTAAACCTAACCAGACCTTAACAGCAGCGTTGTCACGCCATAAAAAATAATTATTCAACTGATAACGGCCATTTAATGCGGCGTTAAATGACACCTGAAAAGCTTAAAATGCGATCAACACTGAAACGTAGAGACTGAAACGTAGAGACTGAAATGTAGAGATTCAATGTATCTGTGGTTTGCAGAAACACACAAAGCCAACATTTGTTTCTGTTGATTGGGTTGCTGGACTCCATCAGGGAGCTTCTCAGTACAACCAGTTTGTTTCTGGTGACCTCTGGCCTGCTTCACTCCATTATAAAGCTATTTACCCGACCACCCCACCTTCTTCATGAGCCCACTGGTACTGTTGTACTTTTTTCTTGTTCCCTTTTGAGGAGTTTTTTTTCCCAGTCTTCTCAGAGAGCTGGGTCTCGAATCACTGAAGTTATGAGCCTGTAAAGCCCACATTGTTTGTGATACTGGGCTATACAAATAAATCTGGCTTGACTTAATAAAAGCCAGTAAAACAAGTCAAGTGATTTTTAAGGAGAATGTTTGCAGGGTGTTGAGAAATAGAAAACTTGCAGCGCTGCTCATAAGCCCTTATAAGCCAATACAAGGCCTCTGTGAGCACTTTATACAGTACATTTCCATCTTTTTCACATAAAAGTAGATGTAATCCACATAACATATCATTTTCTCTATACAATTTACATATATTGCACAAAAATAAAAGGCTCTTAAAGAAAATGGAAAGCCATTAGTCGTCTGAACATATACAGAACATCTATTTGAAATCATTTGGTGCTGCTGCTCCCAGACAACCAGATACAAGCTATTCACCAGTGTCATTGCATGTTTTTCTTAGTTTTGTGATTGTAGTGTCAAAGTGCAAACTGGCCTACAGCATCTCAACACAGCACTTTAGTTAATAAATTCCTGATAATGCAACAGTAATGCTTGAAAATTAATTTCCATTGTATAAGTTCTGTTCGCTGTTCAGTCATACATGAAATCACAAGTCTTTTAGAGACAAGCAGAAGAAGAGTAGATGTATGAGAAAAGTTGACACACAACAGCGAGATGAAGTACAAAAACAGCCACAGGAGCTGCGTGATAGACGTTTCCAGGCCACTTGTGGACACACACGGTCTCACAACGCCATCAATTCACATCTCTATTGCTGGATTTCAAAAACCCTGTCGAAAAATACAAATGTAAACCGAGCTCTTAGATGCTGAAATAACAGCAAGAGATCCTCGCTCAGAGGACGTCTTAATCCAAAAGACGACACACACAAAATACCCGATAAGGAGAATGAAAGAGAGATTAAAGAGCTACACAGCCAAAAAGCATGCTTTGAGCAGAGACCCCAGGGAGCCATTTGAGCGCATCGTACTCTGTGAACATCTTGCATCGACGTCGTGTTTCAACAGCAAATCTGGGGATGTAATTGATCTATTAAAGAGCGATTTAGTCTGCGCTTCTTTCTCCTTTGTTGCACAAACTGCTTTCATGTCTGAACATCAAAACTCCATTGTTTTGTATAAAGTTTGTAATGGAGCCTATGTAGATAGAAAGTTGTTTTTTCAGGGTGCTGCCGATATTTAATGTCCTTTGAATGAGATGTAGATGACATGCAAATGATATTGCATTTTCATGCATATACGTACAGTCCATGATCCTATTTTTTGCGTCCTTTTATTCAAACCCTTAAATAAAAAGCATCTTAACACAGGCTGCCCTGGTAGAAACTGTACCTGCACCCTCTCAGTGTTAGATCAACACGCCGCGCTCCTCTTCCCTTTTTCAGACAAAGTTGCCAACATTTTCTTCATCATTGTGATGTCTTTCTCTTATTTTCCTTCTAAATTTCCTTTTCCCACCAGGTATTGGCGAAGTGTCAACATTTGGCTTTTGTGTTTTGTATAAATGAAGAGAGCCAGCCAACCGCAATGTAAACCAATGTAAAAGCATTATGGAAGCTATTTACGAGGTTTGTGAAGAGTGACAAAATTCCCCCAGGCACACACTCAAATGCACACACACACACACACACATACACATTCAGACACAGCAACTGCTCCATTTGCTGTAATAGGGGTAAATGAATTAGATTTTGATGTTTTAAAAGCTTTTTCTTTCGGCTCATATTGAAAGTAAATTTCACTCTAATGGTGAGGTGTCTGTGTTTACAAGCCACTGATGATAGAGAGGGACAGACAGACCGAGGGAGAGAAAGTTAGAAAGGGACGGAGAGAGGACGGCGGAGAGAAAGAGGGATGGGTTATAAATGCTCATACAGACATATGAATGAGTTGTTTGCATTCACGGTTTAGCCCATTGCCCTGATAATGGCACTTCAATTAGTGACTGGCACTTTCAGACTACTGCAATGCCAGGAGACAAAGGGAGAGAAGAATGGGGACAGTGTGTGATGATAAAAGATGAGATAAAAATGACATAAGATAACATACAGTGGCAAAAGAAAGACGCTGAAAAGATAGAAAACAGATAAAACATAAAAACAGAAATGAAGTAAGACATTCTTAAAAAAATAATTCAAAATCTTTATACAATATACAGTACATACTGCAATAGTCTGGGATAAAAAGGGTGAAAAGGAAGTGTCAGAAAGCAGAGCAGTTAAAAGATGGGCAGACAGTGAGATGGAAGAAAGGAGTGCAGCTGTAAAACTGTGTTAACTGTCATCACAAACATGAGGACCACATTTGAACTCATCAAGATCTTTTTGAGGCCTTAAAATAGCTAAATATAAATTTAGAGGTGATAAAAAAGGAAATGCTGAACATATAATAATAATAATAGTTCTACAACTACTACTGTATTATACTATTGTATAAACAATATACAATAACAGGACAGAAAAAAAGGACAGTAAATTACTAAAACAACTGTTTTGACATGAAGTTCAGCTGTGTTAAGCAAAGCAAATGGTAAATGGACTACATGTATATAGCACCTTTCTAGTCTTCCGACCACTCAAAGCACTTTTACACCACAAGCCACATTCACACACACACTCACACACCGATGGCGGCAAGCTACCACGCAGGGTGCTGGCGCAAACCACCGGGAGCAATTTGGGGTTCAGCATCTTGCCCAAGGACACTCTGACAGGTGGACTGGAGGAGCCGGGAATCAAACTACCTCCTGAGCCTCAACCACCCCGCAAATAGTACCATTAACCTTATTTTGCATTGACTTAGGTGTGCACATACTGATGATAAAAGTTTTTTTTCAATGCCTACTATAAAGTTAAGGTACAGACAAAGGTAAAGCAAGCGAGACACCTAAAATATGTCTTAATATGCATAACTAAAAGTGCAGATAATGAGTGGGAGAGAAGTAAAATAAAGTCTGAGAAGAAAAAATGCAGGAATGAAGGATGAGGAAAAATAAGGGTTTCAAAGAGAAAGGTATGGATAGATAGAAGGTAGAGATGGAAAGAGAAGTGAATGAGTGTTGGCAGAAAACCAAATGAGCGCCAAGAAATGGGGCATGAAGAGGATGAAAGCAAAGCAAAGTGTGTGTGTGTGTGTGTGTGTACATACAATGGTATATCCAGTGAGTTTTTGACTATATAGGGTTTACACACATCTGTTGTCACTTGTGTGCGTATGTGATGATGCAGGGCCATTACCCATTCAGGACACAGAACATATGGGTCCCGGAACTTGCGTGTTTGTGTGTGTGTGTGTGTGTGTGTGTGTGTGGAGAGAGAGAGAGACCTCAGGGGGAATTGGGTGAACTAAATGCGTGAAATGGGCCAAGGACCAATGTGATGTGTGTGTTGTCAGACTCCAGTGATTCTCTTTTCCATGCCTCTCATGATGATGATGATGACAATGATGATGATGATGAAGATAAAGATGAGTCATTGTACCCGACAACGGTGTATTTTGTCATCCAGCTCAAGTCACGTCTGCCCCACAGCTGATGCTCCTGAACTGCTCCTTTCCTCATTCCCGCCCTCCTTCCCACTCTCCATTCATCCATTCATACTTCCTCTCCTCCTCTCTAATTCTCCTACTCCTCTCTCACCTAATCAGCATTCTGTTTAAAGTTATTTACAGGCATGAAATATATATTATTACTAATTTTTCATCATCTTCATGTCATTATTCCCCATTGTGGATTTCTCACTCTGCCTTAATCTCTCTCTCCGTCTCTCCTTCCATCCTTCATTTTAAAAAACTGGGACGATTAAGAGAAGAGAGAGAAATACACCGTTTCTATCAGTCATAGGAGCACATAAAGCATCTTGGTACTACTAATGGAATAGAAATGACAGCTAGCACGTCCCCAAACGATCTTCAGCGGGTAGGTGGGATGATGTGTGTTTGTGTGTGTGTGTGTGTGTGTGTGTGTGTGTGTGTAATACCTTCTCGTTTTTAACCAGCGTCCCACGCTCTTCTTAACCAGTTTTCTGCTCCCGTAAAGGGACTCAGTAACTCCCCTGTCCTCCCACACACACACAAATTAGAAACACTCAGTTACACATTAACACACACATACTCTCTTACCAACAAGTCCTCCAAATTAAATGACCAAATAGGTGCTTTGTAATGTGCATGAACACTGCAAATTTAACTTCTTATCAGGTTAAAACTTACAAAATATAAACCAAAACCATCAGAAATCTTGATTATTTGCGGTAACATTACCACTGGGTAACAAAGAGACAACTATTGTCCACTCATTTATTTACTGTTATCACACCAAAGTACTACAATTAATTTTAAATGACTTATCGATGCCTAAAAACTTGAACCCTCTTGTTAACTTTAACTGAATTGAATAAAAATAATGTTGAAAAAGTGTCTGCAATTGATATTTAGGTACTAAAGTGGAATAAGACATAAACTGTACAAGTCATTGTTTGATTTTAAGCATTTGTGTTGCCAGACTCAAGCGGGTAGTTCAGGGTCTGAAAAGTGAAGCCAATGCGGAAGTGCCTTAAGCCTGCATTATCTCTAACGGCCAGCAGGGGGGCGACTCCACTGGCTGCAAAAAGAATGTTTGTATAGAAGTCTATGAGAAAACGACCCTACTTCTCACTTGATTTATCACCTCAGTAACTTTCACTTTCCTAATGAGTTTGTGCTGTCAAACGCTAGTTTCAAGTCTTCTTCAATACAGCATGATGTTCATTTTGTAAACTATGGTCCTATTTAATTTAAATTTGACAATAAATAAGGGTATGCTTTAGGACGTGGCTACGATGTGATTTACAAGTCGCTACCATGGCGACAACGTTGGTTAGGTAACGTAACCATGGCGTAACCCCAGATTCACAGAGTATAGGCGTAGCCTTAGCTGTCGCTATTTCAATGTGTTTTCAGTTCATGAAAGCTATTTGTAACATTTTGGTCATCTAAAAAGTCAAGTTCAGTTTTTGGTTGTACTAAAAGACCTCTGAGGAGTCAGTTTTTCCGGTAAGTACATTTTGTTTTAATGGCCTTGACATTATCACAGTTAACCATAGATTGTAAATGCACTGTGCAAACCAAGCTAGCAGCTAGCGTTGTCAGGTCCACCCTGCCGTCCAAATACGGTTACTTCTCATTACTTCTGGCTCTAAAAATCCAAGATGGTGACGGTCAAAATGCCAAACTCGAGGCTTCAAAACAGGAGTCCACAAACTAGTGGTTGGCGTCACGGTGGTACGTCCATTATTTTTATACAGTCTATGGCCAGAGTATGTCTGCATGGGCAGTCTGTACGTGTGTATATACAAGCTCGTCATTAGTGTAAGTATGGTACGGTGACCAGACATCACGGTTTCAAGCTGTGTGTCCCGAGAAATATCTGTAAAACCCTAAAATGTCCCGGTTTTCAACATTCACTACCAAATTGTCCCGGTTTTCACCACAATTAAAATAATAATTATAATATTATATTTGTTTTCAGCGCTTACATAGACGTGTATCATGTTCTGTCCCACTCATTATTACATAACCCAATATAAAAACATAAATAATGCACCACGCGTCTGAATTCAACACTGATTTGTCTGTATGTGTGTCAATCAATCAATGTGTTGTTGTCACGGCTGTTGCTGACAGAAACTGTCAGTATGCTAACAGTTAGCTGTCATGCTAAAGAGAGAGTCGGTCTTTTCTAAAGAGCTCCAGGAAGCTTACTTCTTCCTTCATAAAGTACCTGACAATGAAAAAGCTGCGTTCTGCACATCTACAACAGTACATTTTCACTCGCGTACAGTGGAAATGCTGATAAAAAAGATCATATTAAGACGACCAAACATAAGCGGTGGCTACAAGCGGAAAGTAAACAACCTACCTCAGCGGGGCAAACGCCAGTGACAGCTACCTGAACACTCCCGGTAGGTGTACTAAGCGCTGAAACCACCTGTGGTGCGTGCATAACTGCATACATGTGCGCGTGCAAGGACGTGCAGTAACGTACACTTAATGGTCACCCTAAGTATGCGTGTTTATTCTGTTTGTGTGTTAACAGGCCAGCCTGTATTACTATCGATCTGGGTGAAACACCTTTTGTATTGATCTGAGAAAACCAGGTTTCCTAATTTCTCTCACACACACATGGAGAAATAACTTGCTCATAGTGTGAATGCTGAATACTGTGTTGTTGTGTTGCTGATCATTTACAATATACCACATACACTTTAGGCCATAGCAGCTTAAACAGCTTTTATTCCTGCGCTCATAAGAATCTGCCCTTTCTGACACAGTATATCAAGAGCTTTGAATTATAAGTTTCTATCTATCAGTTTCTATCAAACTATGTTTGTGAGAGTTTTTAGCTAAAGCTTGCTGTGTATAACACTGGGTCAAAATAACAAATTGCTACTGGGTAAAGTAACCCAATGCTGTATTGATCCAAACTGGTTAAAATGTTTACCCAGTGATTTTTAGTGTGTATTTATGTGTTATGTTGTTGTTAAATAGAGCAGCACTGTGCATAAAATACTGTACTAGTGACAAATGAAATCCTGCTGTTGTCACTGTGAGATACAGACTGTATTTTGAACCTTTGTTCATTCAGTGTACACTGTCTGAATACTATTCTGAACAGATCAGCACTACTCTGCAGATCTGCCACATCAGCTGGGAGTTAAATGCTTTGCTCAAAGGCACTTCAGTGGGCGAAAGACGCCATTGAGGCTTCTGCTGCCTTTTCATATAGACTGCTTTGGAAAATAAAAGCAAAATCTCAAATTCTCAACAGTACTTGTGAAAACAGTGGTCTCGCGTGGCAGTATGCACTGGAACGTTTGTTGCACTGAGTTGACCCAGTTGTTTTGATGTGTGTGTGTAAGTGTGCACGTGTGTGTGTAGTGTGTGTGTTGACATGGTAGACAGATTAATCAGTTTTTCTCACGTTAACAGATTGCTCCTCTCTGACCTCACAGCTAGGAAACAAGGTGTGAAATGAGTGTTGTGTGCATTTGTTACTGTGTGTGAGACTGTGTGGCTGAATGAAAGCATGTTCATCCATGTGTGAGTGATATTTCATTGTATTAAAATGAGTCTTTGTGATATGCTGTATTAGATCCAAATATATGGGTGTGGGATATACATTTTGCACATGCGTCCAGTTGCATGTTCATTATTGTGACATTGCTGTATATGCGTAAATGTACTGTATGTGACTGCATATTTTGTTTGTGTTTGTTCATACATTATAACACCTCCACTTCCCCCACGGAAACAGTTGTCATGGTGAGAGTAGTCTCTGGGTAACAAACATCACACTTATCATCTAGTTGCTGAGTGGATACAAATCAACTTTATTCATAAAGAGAATTTTAAATGAAACAAACCCATTTAAAAACAGCTTTAGTTTAGAGAAGTGGGGACAGAGTGGTGTGTGTTTGTATGCGCGTGTGTGCATGAGCATGGAGGTGTGAATAAGAAATGTAATCAGGGCCAGTTCACTGTGGAAAGATCTGGTTAGAGACCCAGGCTAGATTACTTTAACACACACGCCTGTACACAGGCACACACACGAACACACACAGCCTGCATACACACATAAACCATCATTTTACTTCAGTAATAACACACACTCTTCCTCTGCCACAGTAATATAGCTTCAACAATATAAATACACACATACACATGCACACAAACACACACACACAGTGCTGCTGTGGATTTGTTCCATTTAGCCGAGGTACAGGTGATGGATAAAATCTCTTTTAGCCACCTGTGTGTTTGTGCATGTGCAAGATTGTGGTAAAATAATTCTGCAGAGATTCAGGTCTTAAATGATGTCTGTGACCGTCTAGTTTCTTATTACATCCAAACAAAATCACACACACCACACAAAACACATTCATACACAAAACACATACTGATCTAACTGAAGAAGTCGAGTTTGCCTTACTTGTGTGTGTGTGTGTCTGTGAGAAATGATTACTGATGGGATAATATGGTTAAAGGTATACCAGTGTTTCCCACAGGTTGAGAATTTACTTGTGGTGGGTGGCGCAGCGTGTGACGGCGCAGCGTGTGACGGCGCAGCGCGTGATGGGCAGATTCAGTGATAAACTAAACAAACAAAGGTTTATGAATAACTCTACTTATTGCAAACAAATAACTACTCAAAATAAATAACTATATGTCAACATAAACAACTATTAAGAAATAAGTAACTTTTTACATATTTTAAAAAAATTCAATTTTCAAAATATATTAAAGAACAAAACAGACTTTAACTCTGCTTTTTGATGAACATGTCAAAATAACTATTTAAAAATAAATACAATAATACATAATAAAATACATTTCGCATTTTCAAAATATATACAAGAGATCAAAACACTTAAACTCTGCTTTTGGTCCAGAGTTGTTCTCCTTAACCTTTGTCATGTGCCTATTTGCACAGTTGCCATTCCCTGTTGGAACATTTAATTTTCCTTTGGAAAAAAAACATTTCTAACACCTGTTTATATCAGGGAGGGGACAAAAAAATCGATTAGGTTGAGATGGATTATTTTTGTATAAGTCTATACATTGTTTTTTAGGAAAATGCTGCATAGCATGCCTTTAAGGTCAAAATGAGGTTAAAGTTAGGGTAAGCCTCCAGGAAATTAATGTAAGTCAATACAATGTGCTCACCAGAACAGTAACAACTCTGTGTCGGTGTGTTTGTGGCTTCAAGTTTGTTCTTTGCTTCCTCTGTACATTCCTTTCTCTTCAAAAGTCACTGCACTGCCCTTTGAAATCAAAATGCCATGAAATCCAGGCAACAGTGTCTGGTAATACGCATCAACAAATGTAAAAAAAAAACAAAAAAACAAATAGGTAAAAAAAACCCAAATATATATATATATATATATATATATATATATATATATATATATATATATATATATATATATATATATATATATATATATATATAAAAGACTTTTTATCTGAATTACTTGCTTTTTGTTATTATATATATATATGTGTATATGTATATATATAATGGAATCTGTAATATAATATGCTTTGAGAAATGACTTTACAGATTACAGGATTGGATGTTAGATACAGCACAACAGAACTAGGTTGTTATCCTCAGCACTGAGAACCACAATGGCTAAAAAGAAAACAGTGCCACATACAGAAACTTCATCAACATTCATCAACAAAAAATCTCAAGGATGAAGATGTCACAGATCTGCTCACACTGCTTGATTGATGGCTGATCTCTGAGATCATTGATGGGTGAATCTTAACATTTTTAAAACATGTGACACAGTTCACTCATTTGCATATTACACATGCTAAAGATACAGAATTCCAGTATTAGCTCATGCTAACACACACAGTTTTTCTTTCAGTCTACATTAATTCAGTACACTCTCATACCTATACAAGAAAGCGAACATGCACACCCAGACATAAAGTGTTAGAACCGCACAGGTTCAGCATCTCTCCTCTTCCACTCTCGCCAAATAGTCTCCCAGTAACTTCTAACTCTCAGTCCGAATGATGGCAGTCATCCAAATGGAGCCGGCTGACCCATAAAAGCTCCATCCTGTGCCATAAAGCAGAGACTAAAACCTACTTAAACCAGGAGTCGACAGAGAAAATGTGTTTTAAGTCGTGGTTCAGAACCCTCAGGGCGTGGATGCATTAAGACATTGATATATGGCTTCGCTAAATTAAAGAGCTTGAGCAGTTTTTGCTCTTTTGCTGCATCAAGCTTCAGTCAAACGGCACACAAGTACTTTAAAAATAAGTCTAACAACCTCTATGTCACTGCCAAAGAAACTTTACTAATAAGGAAGACACTTATCTGTTCTGCAAAGTAAATGATGGTATTAGAAATGGTTTGACCTTCTGATCTGCTTCAACAGAGAAACAACAAAGAAACTAGCCTAATCAGTTTTGTGCTATACAGCATAAAAAGAAGAAAAGAGACAACAAGTAGAGACATAATAAAACAATACAATAGTACAATAAAAAAAATGGCAAAAAGAGTCAGTCTTTCCAATTTTACTTATACATAATTATTGATCTGTATCATGGCAGCAATGACAAAAGCACTCTCTACCATTATTGCATCATGTAATGTGTATTTTGTCGTCTGTTTATGTCTGCAAGTCTTCACAATGACATTTTCAGACAGCCCAAAATCTATGAGTGTGACTGTATGTGTCTGCATATGCAGACTCCCATTGAAGTGTGAACAGAACCCTGTTTGAGTTTGAGTGAGCGTCCATGCTTGTTATGGAATTTATCAGGACCTTAACTTTCAACTTAGCGATTTCAGTCACACCAGCAGTGATATCGTATGAATTCAGTGCCTTCTGGAACATTACTGGAATGGCTGAAACAATTAAAACCACTAAAAAAGTTGCACAACATGCTGAATTATTATCATTTCCTTTTAAAAATGTATTCCTTGAAAAGCATTCAAATGATTTCTGTCCGTTTTTTTCTTTTCAGTGGTAAAATCCTCGGCCAATTGTTCTGCTATGATCGTATTTTCAGCTTTTTCTTCTTGTCCCTGTTGCTGTAGGTTCCTTCATGGTGGTGAACGCGTCAGGCCGCGCGTCAGGGCAGAAGGCTCACCTGTACATGCCCACCCTGAAGGAGAATGACACCCACTGCATTGACTTCCTCTACTCGCTCTCCAGTCGAGACGGAGCCAGCCCGGGCACACTTAACGTCTATATTAAGGTGTGTGTGTGTTTGTATGTTTGTTTGTGTGTGTGTGTGTGTGTGTGTGAGTGACTGACAGATAAGGATGGATTGACAGAGGAAGGTGCTGATAGACTGAACAGACTGAACAGGTAAACAAATAAACAGACCTCTGTTCCCTGTCAAAGAGGGGTGAAGATGGCCCTGGGGCACTGGATGTTTATGTATGTGTGTGTGTGAGAAAGAGAGAGAGAGAGAGAGAGAGAATGATTGATAGGCAGGTAAACAAAAAGACCTCATCTATCTCCCTTTAGTAGGGTTGACATTAGCGGTAGTGTACTGCATTTGAAAGTAAGTTATTAGAGTGTGTGTTTGTGTAAAAAAATGTAAAGAAGCAGGAATATTATAGATTTAGCATTTTAGATAAATCAATTGACACAAATAGAGATTAAGAGTAAGTAATAAAAAAACAGTAAACACTAGGAATAGAAACCATGGCCTATAGTATGTGTGTAAGTGCACATTGGTAGAATCTCTGTGTTGTTGAGCAGAGGCAGCTTTAGCCCTGCAAAAGTGAATGTTTAAAGTTATGGTTAGAAGGCACATGGGAAGAGTAAAGTGCATAATGAAGAGAAGGTAAAAAGGGAGCTGTGGATGGAGGGTGGAGTGATTAAAGGACAAGACAGGATTGAAGATCTCAAAGTGGTTCTGTAAAAGGATTAAAGAATCACAGGATTAGAGAATGAATGTGTTAAGTAACTGACTAATGAATGAACTAAAAAAATAACAAAAAAAGTACATCTCCAACTTTACTCTCTGAAACCTGCAGATGCCCTGTTATTCTTTTCATTTTTTCAATCTCTTTTTATTAATTTCTGTCTCCTGCAGGTGAATGGAGGCGCTCAGGGTAACCCCGTATGGAACGCCTCTGATACTGTCACTGAAGGCTGGGTGAAGGCTGAGCTGGCCATTTCCACATTCTGGCCCAACTCCTATCAGGTAACACACATACAAGCTCTCTCCATCTGGCTTGAATGTCCATTAGCAACGGTATTGCAATAGCTGATTGTGTACATAATAGCCTACACAATAAAAACAATAATATAGTAATATTAAAATGATACAGATAAATGATTAGGTAAATGTCTGATAAAGTTACCCGTTCTCCTTTGAACATCATCATCTTGCAAAAGAGAACTCCTCTTTTAATGTGATTGAGATCTATAAATACACTCCCTAATGTCATGTGTCAGGCAAATAGGTCAATATATTTGATATCTCAACTGTCTTGCCTGTGGCTGTTTGACTTTTTAAATGTTTCCCCCCAAAATTAAATATTTACTTTAATTTATAGATATGAAAATGCAGCATGAGAGAAGTTACATGCAGAAGGTGTCTGTGTTCATTTTGACAATTGATGTGTGGAGATTTTTGTTCAGTGGTTAATAGACAGTTTTTTAATGGCAGACACTTTGATTTGTCAAAACTAGAAAGCACAGGTGTTACTAAAACATTAATCAGAAATGACAATGCTATTGTGTAAGAGGACCCTGAAACTGTATGTCAACACCATGTCAAATGCTGCCATCATTAGTGTTATTAATTTCATCATGTTAAAATGTCTGCCATGAAATAATGTTTATTGTGTCTCAGGCTTGAATATTTAAAGCTGCTTTTTGACCACAATTTGCAACCATTGTCATCATGGCAACAGTAAACACCACAACAATCGTAGTTACGCGCTTTAAAAAACTCTCCCGACTTGCTCTTGTAAGTGGACTCAGCGGCCTCTGGCAGCTGAGTCCACTTCTGGCCGTATAACTATCTAGCCATTCACCTAAACCGCCACCACCTAATATGGAATTTTGTCACCTTATATAGACGTCATCTGAACTGCGTCACTTCTCGGGGTCATAATTACTACAGCTGCTAGATAGAGTTGTTGGCACTGAGTATACAAGCGTGTACTTTTCACGCCTAGGCGAGGCAAAACATGGCACTGACACGGTGCACCGGTGGGTGTATTACAGGCTTTGGCATGATACTGAGCTGGGCAATAAGATGACCAACTCTGTCTCTCCCTTGGTATACTCCTTTGATATTGTAACACAAAAATGTTGCTATTTAATGACTCTCAGTTTGTGTGTGTATAAGTCTGTTTAAGGTTCACAGACATACCCTGCTGTGTTGTTTTATTGAGGTACCAAAAAAAGCAACTGTTTTACCTAATGACTGAGCTGTGTTCAGTAAACGAAGGCACCCCTGTGTTACAGATCTGAGGCAAAATGGTAACCAAAGTGGATTAAATGCAGGTGTGTGTTTCCCTCCCTAATGAGGAGTCACCTTCCATGGAGAAATGACTTTTTCTTTTAAAAAAAAACAAAAACAGTGTCATATTGAAGTACAGACCACTGTGAGGGCACAAACAGACTTTTAGGGAAATCTATCACTGTCTTTTGATTGGGCTAAATTTGTGTTGCAGTTGGTTAAATCACTTTAGTTGAAAGAAGAAAATGTTATTTCTTTGGGTCCATGCTCACTGTCTGGGTTGTCGTCAACGAGTATGCAAAAGGAACCAGGACTGTGTGAGGCTCCATCTTTAAGTTTGATACAAAAAGACACTCAAAGACAAAAATCAAGGAGATGAAAGACTCATATGTTACTTTACTACTACATAAACTAAATTTCAAAATGGAGTCTGTTTATAATATGGGCTACTTCAAAAAATGTATGTCAGCTCAACATCTGATTTTAAAACAAAGATTTGCAATATAACTTTGGTCAAAATAAATAGACATGGAGAAGTTTCATCAGGTTTTAAATTGATGCCCAAGTGATCATGAAACTCATCCAAAGATAAACCAGTGTCTTTGATTTCTAGAAAACTGACATGTATGTCACTTTGATTCAGGGTGAAGAATGAGAATGAAAAGTGCATCTGGAGAGGAGGAGGATTTATTTGTTGAGAGGAAAGAAGAGAATAAAGTCTTCCCAGAAGTCTTTAGTATTCAGGCTGAGTCACAGTGTATACTGTTGAGGATCCTGACAAGTACAGCACAGAGGTGTAAATGTGTGTGTGTGTGTGTGTGTGTGTGTGCACGCAGTGTTTTGTATAACTGTATATATGTGTGGGTCAGAAGTGCATGGCCCTTTGACAGCCCTGCTGACTGCCTGTCACTCTTGAGAGTGGTTGTAAAGTCTGTGGTAGAGAAAATGTTAAAACAGAAAGAGAGGGAGTGATGTGATCGGAGAGAGAGAAGGACAAAGACACATTACAGGAAAAGGGAAATAAAAGAAAGGATAGAGAGGCAAAATACATAAAGATGGAGAGATCAAGAATGGAAGAAAGGAAGGGAAAGAGCAGAGAGTCAGTCTGATTTAAAAATAAAATGGAGCGAAAGCAGGGAAAAGATGAAGGGGTGAAGGATGGGGTGAGGAAGGAGGAGGAGGAACGGCCTATGTGGTTGGCATAAGGACAGAGACAGAAGGATGAAGGGATGAAGCGAAGAGAGGAATAGTTGCTGACTTTCTGTGGAAAATTCCCCTAGGGTCTCCATATGAGCTTTGCAGGGGCCTCAAGATGTTGCAGTTTGTGGGAGAAAAAGTTTTTTTTTCTTTTTTTGAGTGTGGCTCATTCTCTCTTTCTTTCTTTCCTTCCTTCCCTCTGTCCTTCCCTTCTTCCTTGATTCCCTCTCAGGTAATATTCGAAGCAGTTTCAGTCCAAGGCCATCCAGGTTTCATCGCCATTGACGACATACGAGTTCTGGCTCACCCCTGTCGTAAGTAACTGTTTGAGTGTGTGTGTGTGTGTGTGTCATAATGGTTGACCCTGCACTACTGTAGCCCCACTGAGCATCATCTGTTTTCTAGCTATCTCACACTTACGCGCACACACACACACACACACAAACAAACGCTGTGTGAAGGACAGATTGTGAGGCTTGCAGACAGATTGCAGAGAGCCAGGAAGAAGGTCCAAACTCAGGGTCTTCATCACTCAAATTTGACAGAAACACTTTGCTTCACAAAACTCCAGGCCTCTTACTGCTGCACCCTGCAGCCTACTTACCTCTCTCTGTGTATTACTTCTTCACATTCTCACCACCCTTCTGTTTGGCACTATGTGTAGCATCAAGTAATGAGTTTCCAATTCATTCAGTGCAGATTCAGATTCAACTTTATTGGCATTATACAACAAAACATGCTCGTATTACTCCTAGATAATGAGTATTTGAGCAACTATAGGGTGAAAACAGAGAAGTTGTAATGCATGGTAGTACATAATAAATGGTGGTGCCTAATTTGAAAAAGCATGACAGCCATCAGAAGAAGCTCTTTTGTTTTTAATTTTTAAAAAGCTAATACAATTAGTCTTTTGTGTCCCTTCTACACTCTTTTTTAGATCAAATGTTTCTATCTCAGTCTCTTTCTCTGCCTGCTTTTCTCTGAATGGCTGGCACAGAACACTTAGCTCATCTCTGCCATGTCACTAATCAAATAAGTTAAAGTGGGTGAGTCAATGGAAGCAAGAGGAAGAAAATAGAAGTATCCACAGTGGAAGAAAGAAGATAAACTAGAAAACAAAAATCTAGTAAGATCTAGAAGTAATCTAGTAAGATAATGTAAAGAAAGCTCGGAGAAAGAAGAACATACAAATAAAGAAAGCAACAGAACACCCTTCATAAAGTATCAAAATCCTTGTCATTCGCCACAACCTGACCATTAGTGTCGGGGCGAATTATCATTGTTAAATGATCGATGCATACTCCGTTAGGCTTATCTCTGTCTGCAGACAGTCAAAATGAAATTAACCAGTCGCAGGCTAGTCTCAATGCCAGGCCAAAGTCACCCAATGTCTGGCCGTCTGTCTCTCTGTCTGCCTACTCATCTGTCTCCTTGCCATCCCATGACTCTCTCTGCCTCAGTCAGCACAACAAAATTAAGCCCAGTTTGGAGGGAGTTTACCTGGAAGTGTTGTTCCTTACTACCAGCAGCATATGCTATTATAAGAACATGAATGCATCTTTTAGTGGCAGCCAATTGGTTTTTTTGGTCTTTTTGTAACATTCCTTCGTTTTTCTAACTGTAAGCTCATGCAGATCACTTTGTTTCAATCTGCATTTCTTTTAGACATTGGACTACTTTGTTCCTTCTGTCATAACAAAATGTAGAAGCAGTGGAATTTATTATTGGTCGCATTGTAGATTCACAATTTTAGGAGAGCTTGAGCCCATATGGCCTGGATTCTGTACCTCTTTTCCCCAGACAAATACATTAGATGTTTCCAACAAAACAAATTCACAAGAAAAATTGAATATAGTGCACCAACTGTCTGTGTGTGGGTGCCTGTTTATCTCCCTTAGCTTTACAGAATATTCTCCCTAAATGTTTACACAGTGTCTGTTTGCCGTGTGTGTTGCAGGTAAAGCGCCGCACTTCCTGCGTCTGCAGAATGTGGAGGTGAACGTGGGTCAGAACGCTACGTTTCAGTGTACTGCCGGAGGGAAATGGTCCCAGCATGATAAACTCTGGCTACAGGTTAGTACCTTCATATCATTAAATGTGCGCATGAATGATATCAGCAGGACGTGTACATGCACAACCAGTGTAAAGGAAGGTCAGAATGCCATAAATGCTATGCTATTATAAAACTGGGATAAGAGATTTTCAGTGTATTTTGTTAAATATGCAGCATGTTGAATGCAGTGCTGCACTTTGGCGTATCCCAGTGTAGAATGTTATATGTTCATCTATGAAATGGTATAGTAAGTAGTATTTATATTAGCAAATCTAATAAAAAATATCATTAGTATTGTTCATAAACGCAAAAACAAAAAAAAAACAAGATGTCCAAGTCTGGGATGAGATGGAGGTGAAGAATTCCACAAGGGAAATTGCCGTTTCCTTCATTGAGTCCATTATTTTTTATATCAGGACACCTCAGTGTGTTTTATGGCTCATATACCATGGTCACTTACCCCAGGCAAAAATAGATGCTTTATCTGTTATAAATGTTTAAAAGTTTGAATGTAGTAAGTTAGTAACCAATATTTAGGTATGTTTCACCAGTGAGAGTTAGGTAGATGAGCTGTTGTTATGGCTACCTGCAGATCATTATACCTTAGGCACTGATTTAGTACAGTGATTAAACTCTTGACCAGAACTTTATCTGAGGTATTATACAATTTTAATGGACTCCTGATAAAAAAGGTATAAAAGGATTAAAGTGTAACAAATGCAATTATGATTTATTTATGCCATTTTATTAAAAGAAAGTACACTGTGGCAAACATCCCCAGCTTTCTCAGCTCTATTTCAAAACTGATTAAAAGTCCTTGTTCTGCTTCGCACCAATGACTCCACCTCTGTACAAGAGACAAGTGTGTGTGTGTGCATGTTGTGTGTTTCCATGCCTACAGTATGTGCTCATTCTAGTTTACATTTATGTGCACTGGCAAGCTTGCATGTCTTCACAGCACATGGGTGTATACCACTGAGAGCGCTGCTGTGTACAGTAATGACATTTACAATGCAGTGACCCTCCTCACCGGAGGTCTGTTGGGGACATTGCTCTAAATTGGCAGGTAATGCAACAGTAGTAAAAGAAGATTGAATCTGGAGATGTGGGGATCATATGCAAGTAGAAAGTGTCAGCAGTATGCTTTTTAGATTCCATGTCTGACCTGCTCAGTTCAGAATACTTCTGATTCCTGCCAGGCCTCTGATATCAAAATGGGGTCATTACCGAGTCATTCGCTGACGTCTCTTTGAATCACTGTAAATTAATAGTTTTTGAGACAAACAACTAAAAATATTTCAGAAGCTGTGAGAGCAATCATTAGCTAGGGTTACACTAGTATTTTTAATTAGACTTCATGTGATGGAAACCACCACTCCTGAATATTAAAGCCAGCGTGAAAGTGCAGTTTTGCTAATGGCAGCTAATGGCAGCTATATTCTGGCACCAGTAAAGCCCTTTTCTAAAAAATTAAAAGAGCCCCAATTTCTCCTAAATAAAATCTAAGTCCATATTTTTTTTCAGAAAGAACTTAGAGACTCAAGAGTGAATTTTACTTCTTCTAATGCATTTCTCAAGATATTGGGGCATGTTCAGTTGACTGACAGACGTGTCAGCCTGGCACCAATAAATTTTCAATGACAACAAGCAGTAAACTAAATTTCAGGTTTTAAAACATACCTTCAGTACCCTTTGAGTGATGTTGCATATTCTCTGTCCTTGTGTTTCTATAGTTGCATATGTGAATCATCACTTAATACTTCAGTGTTCCTTTAATTGCATCTGGTGTAAGTCAGAGGCTTCTATTTTCTTTATTTACCAATAGCCCATTGGTGAGAATATGCTACAAGGTGGTGGTGAGCTGTATATCGCTGAAAACACCAGTGAAATATTTATTCAGGCTTTCTCTTCCACACCCGCCCTCTCTTGGGTCTCAGCCAATGAGCTTGTAGATATGTTCAATTCTAAAATTACAAATGTTATTGATGCCATTGCTCCCACTAAGGTGAGGAAGATGGTCTCTGGTAAGAAAAGATCTCCATGGAGAAGTGCCACGCTGGTCAGAATAGAAAAAAGAGTGTCGAAAAAGTCGCGAAAAACAAATCTCCAGGTTCTTTATGACATTATGACATCCTGTTGTTGAAATGTGCTGCACAACTTAACTTGCCTTGCCTTGGTGTTCTGTTTGCCATCATGCAGCAGTGGAATGGTAAGGACACAGCACTGATGGTGACCAGGGTGGTGAACCACAGACGCTTCTCGGCAACCGTCAGCGTTGGCGACACGTCACAGCGCAGCACCAGCCGCTACCGCTGCGTCATCCGATCAGACGGCGGGTCAGGGGTGTCCAACTATGCCGACCTCATTGTTAAAGGTACGTTTTGCTGTTCTTGTTTATGTGAAACAAAAACAAACTGCAAGTTTAAGGCAAACTATCAGTGATTTAAAAGCAGAGTACTGGCTGTGAATTTAAATGGGCTGCTCAGTGTGGATGAAGTGGGACAACTTCTTTAATGTAGAAATGAAGTGAGAAACAAATATGGGTTGCGTGTGTGTCTGTGTGTGCGTGTTTAGCTGTTGCTCATTAGTGCTGTGAGCATGCTGAGGACAGAATACTGAGCAGACTTCTGAGTAGTGACTAGAAGTCACAAAGAGCTCTCTTTCACTCCGTTTCTGTTTGTCTCTGTCAGTCTTTCAGTTCATTTTCTTCCTGTGTTTCAGTCCCTTTCTCTCAATGTCTGAAATACAAACACTTTCTTAGTTTATCTCTTTAAATTTTGAGCATACTAACATAATATTTTTAGAAGCTTCAATTTCTCCCAGTCACCTAATTTCAATATTGTCTGTCAGAATTTGACTTTTCCAAATATTTCTTCTTAGAGAGGACGGAGGATGAGTACAGCAGTAGAACAGTTCAGTCCTTTACCTTACAGCCGTTTGGTTGATCCACCATCATATTCTTGTGTGGAAGAAGTGTTTAATCCCAGAGCCATTTAAATTCTACTCAGGATTCTACCAAGACAGTACTCAGAATATGTATATAATGTTACACAAGTAATCAATTTTCCATGTGATGTAATGGGGTAGCCGTAAAACACAGTGTAGGATATTAATATTTCACACAGTAAGTACTCTCAAGTTTTACAGAAGTGCAGGAACAAGCAGATAATACATGATGTTGCCAAACATTGTTGAAAAATGTTTTATCTCACTTGAAAACTACTTAAGCTAAAATGTAATGGGAGCATTTGGGTTTAAGTGGTTAAAACATGCAGTAATTTGGCTACTAATCAAAAGCTACACTTATATTAATTATAAATACAAAAAATCTTCTTTGCTCCTCTTCTCTCTTCTCTGCCTGTCCTTTCTTTCCTCTTCTTTATTGCTCTCCTTTCACCCCTCCTCACCCCCTGTTCCCTCTGTCCCTCTTGTATTTATCTTTGCTGCCCTACATATCCCCTCGTTGAAGACATTCAAATCCTCTAATGCAATCTACTCGGGCTCACACTCGATACGGGGCAAAAATATGAAGGAATCTTTGTTATTTACCTTCCCACTCTCTTTCCCATGGTTCATGTGAACAACAGGAAATACAGTGCTGTCCTGCTGAGGAGGATATTAATGCACTGGGGAGGTTGGATAATGTTGTTTTCAGGCCTTTAATGCAATTATAGCATTGCAACTATCTGATGTTGTCAGACGTAATTACATTCCTTTACCTCTCCCAGCATCCTTCTGTTGCGCTCTGTGATTTGAATTCTCTGTCTTTATCCATCTTTGTCTTCAGCTCGTGGACTTTCACTCAGTTTGAGGATAAAAAAGAAAAGTTTTATTTTATTTCCATCATTAAGCTTCTCTCAACATTGAATTTGACAGCTTATAATCACTTAACATGTATGCTAAAGTGCACCTTGCCTGCATCAGTCTGCTATCACTCACACAGTGTATGCTAAAGAGTTGGTCCACTGTTGTATGTTAATGTGTTACCACTGAGCCTGCTGCTACTCTAGGTAGTGTATGCTACAGTGATAGTTTATACTAAAGTGTTAGCCACATGTGCTCAGTCATTGTAAAGCTGAATTTATACTTGGTTGCTTGATATTTTCGGCAACATTCTGTGTTGCACCTCAACCCAGATTTATAACTTGGGCACAGAGGCAGAAACACAGAATAAATAGTTTTGTGGAATTACACTATAATATGCTCACCGACACTTTGTTGAGTCTCCACTGTGTTGAGTGACAAAGTGTAATTACATTACATTATAATTCCTATACTGTAGGACTACACTGAGCTTGTATTATGGTGTGGCCTTTTATCAGTTAGTTGCTGTGAATTTGTGTCTTTTTTAGTAGTAAAATGCTCACGTCTTTACCATAAGATAATTTGGGAAATTATGTTTATTTCTATTTCTATGAAGCAGAAAAATATCTTCATGTGGCGCAAGGGGGACTGAACTGTGTTTATTTTTTAATGGAATTTAAATTGCATCACTGAAATACATTTAAATGTAGAGCACACTGGCCTAAATTATGTTCTCAGTACATATTTGTTATGAATTATGCTGTTAACCTTATTTAGTGTGAAGGATTTTTTAATGTGAAGGGATACAGGAGTGTGTGTGTGTGCGTGTGTGTGTATGTGTGTGTGTGTGTGAGTGTGCTGTTTTGATTAGATGATAGTCCAGGGACTGAAACTGTCATTACCATCTGTTAGCAGAACACACAGACTGTACTCCTGAGAATGTCCAAATGTGTGTGTGTGTTGCTTACCCTACTGAATGTGTCTTTTGGCGTGTATATTTTTTCACGTCTGTCCTCTGTCTGTCTGTGTGTGTGTCTGTGTGTCTGTGTGTGTGCGTGTGTGTGTGTGTGTGTGTGTGTGAGAGAGAGAGAGAGAGAGAAGCTCAGGTGCTGTCAGCCATGCATTGTGCCAGGGGAATAGTCCATGCCAACATAGTGAACAAGAGAGACTTGCAATACTACACACACACACACACACACACACACACACATGCATGTGCACTCCTCCCTGAAGCCCTTGTACCCCGTGTGTAGTGTGTGTCGCTAAATTTGTGTATGTGTGTTATTGTCCTTGATTTGCACATTTGTGTATTTGTGAGTTTTTTTTTTCATTCTATTCATTCATGTGTGGTGGGATCATCTGTGTGCAGTTTAATTTGTCTCTGGGTGTGTGTATCTGCATGCCATTTCATTTGTGTTTTAACTCGGGAGATGTCATGCTTATTGTGTGTCCAAATTCATTTTAGTGTGTGTTCGTGTGTTCTCCCGGGCTGCTAAGTGAAATCGGGGTTAATTAGTTTGTTGTTCAGCCAGGTGTGACCAGGGGAATCTGGAGAGAGACACTTCTCATATTACAGTTACAGTGCTGTCTCTGTGTGCTGTGTATGTCTGTGCACGTGTGTGTGTGCGCGCACACGTGTGTGTGTGTGTCCCACCTGTTCAGGCATGTTAATCCGTGAAACGACACTGCTGACTGGCCGAACATGATGTCTTCCTTGCTTACGTAAAACAGACAGCTGAAATTAAACATCCAGAATCAAACTAGCAACCTTCTGGTTAGAGTTTTTTTTTAATCTTGCATATTTAAAGTCATCAATACCTTAATAGAATACTACTTGTTTAAAAGTAATAGGACATATTTATGAAAAACCACTACATGTAGCATCTTTCAAATTATTCTGATGCCATAAGGTTTTATTTAGAGAAAAATGGGACAATCAGTGAAAATTTAAAGAACAATAGTTTATAGATGACTTTATACTTTTAAATAAACCTTATTGAGAGAATAAATATGAATAACTGAATTAAAAATAAAAAAAATTAAATTGCTTCATACAGACACAAGCAACCTACAATTAAACTGTGTAATAAAAATGTAAAGTTAGTTAGTTAGTTGTTAGTTTTTTTTAATGATTTCTTTATATATTGGAGGAAACCACAATAGAATCAAAACAATATTTCCGCTTTCACCTGTGCTGAGACTTTATGTCGGAAAGGTCAGAAAGGCCGGAGGAAAAAGGCAACATGAGCCAGAATGCAGAAAGGATGGCATGTTAAACACAGTGCTCCATTTCACAGCTCTACTCTCATCTTTCCGTCATCCAGTGTCCCTTCTGTCTCATCTCCTCACGTCTTCATTCTCCCCGTCTTCACACCTCTGCCTCACTTCACACCTCCCTTTAAGTTAATATATGTTGAAGAAGAAATGCAGCGGCAGCGATTTGTCATCAACACAACCTCCTCCCTCCCTCCCCTTTAAAGAGACATATCTTTGCATTAATGGCACCAACAGATTTTGAGATCTCACTCTCATGAGAAAA
This sequence comes from Scomberomorus guttatus, assembly GCA_038419695.1. NCBI lineage: Eukaryota > Metazoa > Chordata > Actinopteri > Scombriformes > Scombridae > Scomberomorus > Scomberomorus guttatus. The sequence goes on along the minus strand of CM076446.1, from coordinate 32,348,153 downwards.
CATCACTTTTACAGGAGTAAATGGGAGAATAAGAATGATCTGCAAGGATAAAAGGAGATAAAAGGAAAAGGATAACAAACAACAAAAGAGGAGAGTAAAAGCAACTTGAGAATAGAGGAGCTCTTTAGTTTGAAAAAGTCTGAAATGTATCCACTGACATTTGTGATAAGACTTAGAGACGCTGTTACACATACACACACATACACACACATACACACACACACACCCAAACATGCAAGCACGAACACACATTGTGTCCGATTTGATCAGACAATAAAAGATGTCCTTGAAGAACATGTCAGTGAAAATGGCAGTCTGCTCACGCACACACACACATTTTCATGACGAAATACCCACAGATGCAGAAACATTCACGAAAACACACATACACACACACACACACATACACTCTCACACACACACACACACACACACACACACACACACACACACACACACACACACACAGATGTTTTTCTCTGCTCCTGTGCGTTTCTCATTTGTATGGCTCTTGTCGAACAGATGCGGCCAAAGCCCCAGGGCAACAAGGTCTCAACCATACCCCCGGCTGTGCTTGTGTGTGTGTGTGTGTACGTGTGTCAGAGAGTGAGCAAGCCTGCATGCTGACATGTCTGTGTCTCGGGGAGTATGAATGTTGGCTGTATTTGGGATGTGTATCTGCATTCATGTGTGTTTGTGTTGTGCATGGGCATTTGGGTATCAGCGTGTGTGTGTGTGTGTGTGTGTGTGTGTGTGTGTGTGTGTGTGTGTGTGTGTATGTGTGTGTATGTGTGTGTATGTGTGTGTATGTGTGTGTATGTGTGTGTATGTGTGTTTGTGTGTGTGTGTGTGTGTGTGTGTTCTGTCTGTCAGAGATAAGACTCAGTGGGGCGTAGCAGAGATCTAGGAGAGCCACTGTCATCCAGTGCCCTGTGGACACCATGTGGAGTGTGTGTGTGTGTGTGTGTGTGTGTGTGTGTGTGTGTGTGTGTGTGTGTATGTGTGTGTATGTGTGTGTGTGTGTGTGTGTGTGTGTGAGTTCCCCAGGAATACTGCTATATCTTTCTAAGTCTCCCTGGGTGGTCATAAAGCTGATTGTAGTCCAAGAATTAGACCCAACAGTGCCACCGCAGTGTGTAAGTGTCTGTGTGTGTGTGTCTTATAACGTTTGTGTGTGTAGCCGTAGTGCTTTCTGTTGCCCAAAGCTCATTCCCGGCATCTTCTATGTGTCTGTTTCTTGATAAGGAAATCAATAGGAGAGTGGACAGCTCAGCCCTATGTGTCAGATCTGTGGAAGCCCACTGAACTCCTTCACTAAAATACTGCTTGAAAAAGTATGTTTGACTTCCAAGTGAGGAGTTGTATTCCAAAATGAGATGTCAAACTTTTGAAAAGGCACACACACACACAAGATGTCGAACTCTGTCACCTTCCTTTACAGAGCAGTTAGACAATATAGCATAATATTTTTAATTAGTTGATGGCACCTTCCTAAAAGGCTCAAGTTAAATTACAGTAAATTATCAAATAGAAGCTGGTGTTCAAATACTGGCAGAGTCATTTGAGATGGATGATTTTTAATGGGAAATGTCTGCAGGAGGTGTAGCGTGAGTATTTCTGTTAAAAAGAACATCAGAAAACAAGAAACAGGACTTTTTACTAAACTATGATACAATATACAAAGAGGAGAACGGTTTAGAATAAAGGTATGTCTGTAATATAAGCACATACTAAATAAAGACCTGGTTCTCTCTGCAGTTTAGGTAATTAAAGCCCATTGTTTTCTTTGAGGGAAACCAAATTCTCAGGCGCACAGGAAGTGACTTTTCTGATTCTTCTGGAAAATAAACATCTGGACTGGATGGAAAAGAAAAGTTTTAAAGATTTGATCAGACGTTCCTTCAAAACAAAAGCTTGGTTCTTGTCAGTTAGCAGAACGTGGAATTAAGTTGAAGGTGTTTTGTTGAGACTTTGCTTTCAGCTATGAAGAAAAAAACAATAGATGACACAAAATTATGAAATATACACAAGACCAGACAAGGAAAAAAAAAACTGCACGCATCAATAAAACAAATGTCGATCAATTCAAGATACTTTCATACAAGTTTTGTAAAGATTTGCTCCCTGAGGAGAAAAGTAACTCGAAAGAACCAATCCACATTTTATGTGAGATGTTTTGCAGGTTTGTTTATGTGCCTACATCAGGGAGTGTGTATGTGTCAGAGTGTGTGTTAGTGTGAAGGGAAGCAAACACCCATACAGTGTACACTCCACCTGTCTTTTTAACCAGGTCCTTTGGGCTTGCCTTAGGGGATGTGTGTGTGTGTGTGTCTGTGTGTCTGTTGTGTTGTGTATGTTAGGCAGTTTGTCATATCGTTGGTATTCCATATCCATTGCTCTTTCATGTGCATCGGCCTGCATGTGTGTGAGTGTGTGAGAGAGAGAGGGTGGACACTTCACACAGAATTTCTGAGGAGAAACATGAGTAATGTATGAACAGGTATGAAGAGTAGAGGAAAAGGAGTACTGGAGGTGAGAAAAGGAGGGTGAGAAGAAGTAGAAAGAGGGTCAGTGAGAACAGAGGGGAGTGGAGAGGATGTGGTGAGGAGGTGACAAGTAGAAACCAAAGACAGGAGCCCAAGATGTTATTACGGGATTGAAGAGAGGTGAAAATAAAAGTGTATAACAACAGGAGAGGTGAACAAAAAGGAAGTGGGAGAACATGAAATAGAAGAAAAGGATGAAGAAACCAGGAAGTAAAAAGGAGGCAAGATAGGATAGAAGATGATTTGTAATGTTGTAGAACCGTTGAGATAAATCTCTGCAGTAACACCAGCTGAAAACCAAACCAGGGAAGTGGAGAAGCCAAAGCCGACAGGTTCAATCCCGTCAGCTGTTTCTGTCACTACCCGGATCATCAATGATCTCCAACCTGCTCGCTCACTGTACATTCATGTGGATGAGAGCAGCTAATGCCCAAAATGTAAAACAGAGCGAGGAGGCGAGATGTGTCCAGTACGAGTGTCCTGCTGTTTCACTGCAGTGACGCTGACAGATTTAAAACTAATTCTCATTTCATTAAAAAACGCTCAAGAATATTTTAGTGACACTAAGAGGATCAATGTCTTTCTTGACTTTTTCTTTCCGTTATTCCTCCGTTTCCCTCCACTTCTCCCACCTTCTCTATCGGTGAGTTTAGCCTTCTTGCCGGCACTTTTATCCTCAGCGGCTTTCAGTAAGCGACCAGGTAGAAGTTTACTGTCTTGCTCAAGAACACGTTGACAGGACAGATGTGGATATGTGACACACTTGTGCGAATTTGGGGAAATAAGCTTAAAATCAAAGGCTGTGTTCACACTCGTAGGTTGGTTTCTATGGAAAAAATAGACTCTGTTGCATTGTAATCCTCATCTCTTTAACATTGACCTCGACCTTGACAGTATTAATAGGAAAAAAAACTATATTTGTCTTCTAGTTACCTGGTCAGATAGTCAGATACTGACAGCAAGGTGAAACGACATAACAAGCTCTAAATAAGGTGCTTTAGGTTACTGTCTCTGCTGTAGTTTGAGGACAGCAGCTCTGCATCTCACATTTAGAAAGAACTAAAAATGAATAATAAGACCACCGATACACATCCTGACACATCCACAGTGTTCACATCACATGAGTCTGTGCTAAAGTCGTCTTCGGCGGCGTTTGGTTTTGGTCTGTGCCAAACACGCAGCGTCCACAGCTGTTCAAACTGGAAGAATGGAAGGAATTACACCAGGGTTCCTTGAAGCTGAACCAACAAAGCCAATTGTGCATAGGCCTATTTTACAATTATCATAGGAGCACACTGCTGACTACAACAATGTCTTGAATTATTAGTTCAAACCAGCCTGTTCTCCCAACAAAAATATATAGTAGGTCGTAAATTCAGTCGCCAAAACTGACCTATAGTTACGTTTGAGTGACAGACGCCATCTAGCGGCCGTAGTAATTATGATGCAGTTCAGATGACGTTAGTATAAGGTGACAAATTTCCATAATCAGAGGTGGTGGGTTGGGTGGATAGATAGAAAAGTGGATTTAGCTGCAGGATGAGGATGTTTTTGTGGATCTGCATTTGTTATTCTGTTTTTGTGCTGTGTGTGTGTGTGTGTGTGTGTGTGTGTGTGTGTGTGTGTGTGTGTGTGTGTGTGTGTGTGTGTGTGTGTGTGTGTGTGTGTGTGTGTGTGTGTGTGTTGGAACAGACATCTGTGTTCTAATATATGTCTGTGATGTCTGTGATGTATCAAAGGTCAGTGTTCTAGAATCTTCATAACACATGAGCAGCCTTCATATTGGCAGAATATCTGAAGATAAAACCACAGACATTTGTGAGCATCGAGGTCTATGGAAGAGCAACGAACAGATAACGTTACGGTATTCGAAGATACATCAGTGACAACCAGAGAGATGGAAAACACTGAAGACAGACCAGTGACAATCCTCGCATGGGAAAGCATTGAAGATATACCAGTGACAACCAGCGAGATGGAAAACACTGAAGACAGACCAGTGACAATCCTGGCATGGGAAAGCACTGAAGATATACCAGTAGCAACCAGCGAGATGGACGACACTGAACAGACACCAGTGACAATCTTCACATGGGAAAGCACTGAAGATATACCAGTAGTAACCAGCGAGATGGAAAACACTGAAGACATACCAGTGACAACCAGAGAGATGGAAAACACTGAAGACAGACCAGTGACAACCAGAGAGATGGAAAACACTGAAGACAGACCAGTGACAACCAGAGAGATGGAAAACACTGAAGACAGACCAGTGACAACCCCAGAGAAAGAAAACACAGTGGACCAACAACACACAATTACAGAGTCTGCTGATCCATCTGCCTCTCCTGAGCCTGAAACTGAGCCTGAAACTGAGAACAAGCTCCAGTTGTTTGTCACCTTGCTCACAGTAAGAGTGTTGACTAAGTGTCACGCTCTCCAGAACCGGAGCAAGGAGGAGTGTGTCGCCTACACAAAGAGACTGGTGGACCAGACGATGATGGGACTCACTGTGTCTGAAGACTTCTGCCCGGATATGAAGACCACAAAGAAAGTCTGCAAGGCTGTGATCAAAGACCTGATGAGGAAGCTTTGTGGAAGGTGCCTGCTGGAGTCTGTAAAATTACAAGACCCAAATGTGGACAAAGTCATCATCAAGTCGTTGCGGGCTCACATCAGAGAGCTCTCTGCGAAGCTCGCAAACAAAGGAAAGTCCCGCACTTCATGGAAGGATGTGTTCATTTCTATTGGTATGATTGCAGGTGTTCTGGGCACCATCTTTCTGATGATACTCATGATCTAAAGCAACACATCAGCAGCTGCAGGCGGAGGAGGCTAACCCTAACCCTAACCCTAACCCTAACCCTAACCCTGACCCCTAACCCTAACCCCTCACCCTCACCCTCACCCTAACCCTAACCCTAACAGTTAACACTGTGGCCTCACAGCAACACAGGCTCTTGTTGCTGTGTGGTGTTTCACCCTGTGCAGGCGTGGGTTTTCTCCGAGTACTTCAAACAACACACAATTACGGAGTCTGCTGATCCATCTGCCTCTCCTGAGCCTGAAACTGAGGCAGAAAGCGAGAACCAGCTCCGGCCGTTCGTCACCGTGCTCACGGTAAGAGTGTTGACTAAGTGTCACGCTCTCCAGAACCAGAGCAAGGAGGAGTGGGTCGCCTACACAAAGAGACTGGTGGACCAGACAATGATGGGACTCACTGTATGTGAAGACTTCTGCCCGGACATGAAGAGCACAAAGAAAGTCTGCAAGGCTGTGATCAAAGACCTGAGAAAGAAGCTTTGTGGAAGGTGCCTGCTGGGGTCTGTAATATTATTACAAGACCCAGATGTGGACAAAGTCATCATCAAGTCGTTGCAGACTCACATCAAAGAGCTCTCTGTGAAGATTGCAAAGAAAGCAGAGTCCTGCCCTTTCTGGAAAGATGCGCTCCAGGCTGCCGGAGTCACTATAGCTGGTCTGGTCACCTTCCTTCTGGTGATACTCTTCGCCTAAAGCAACACATCAGCAGCTGCAGGCGGAGGAGGCTAACCCTAACCCCAACCCTAACCCCAACCCTAACCCCCTACCCCTAACCCTAATCCTAACCCTAACCCTGACCCCTACCCCTACCCCTAACCCCAACCCCAACCCTAATGTCCGCTGTCAGAAGTCTACAGGGCCGCACAGTGGCTCAGTGGTTAACACTGTGGCCTCACAGCAACACAGGCTCTTGTTGCTGTGTGGTGTTTCACCCTGTGCAGGCGTGGGTTTTCTCCGAGTACTTCGGTTTCCTCCCACAATAAATATATTGAAATGTATTTTTAATGTCTGAAGCATTTCCTCTTAAATTAGAGTTATAAGAAGTGGAATAACTGACATACACAATAAATAATTTCATAATACTTAGAAATACCAGTGTGTTTTAATGTCATTTTAAGCTGTTCACCAAAATCTTGTCAAGAATTAAAGTCTTTTAGTAAACTTACATTTGTGCACAAAAAAATATCCAACAGTATCTTGCAGCATCTTGACTTAAACTATTGTTCAAAAAACAATTTCTACAGATCAAAGAATATAAATATTGCATAATATAGTTGCTTAATATATATTATATATATTATTTTACCACAATCGAGAGACATCTTATCATTATGTCAATTTAACAATGTTTAAATAACAACAAAATGGCTTTGAAAGGTTTTCTTTTGATCATTATTACCATACAATAGATGTGAAACTGAGTATTTTATTTCTTTTTGATTTATATATTAAAACAGCAATGCTTGACAAATAAATGTTTAAGAGTGTGTGCATTTGCATTAAGATAAACAGGTGAAACTACTTAAATGTTGTCTGCCAGACTCCTCAAAAAATAGCCCACCAGAACATCACATCCAAACTAACTCCCAGTTTACCATACTTTGTCAATTCAACAACTACGTACATTCAGCTTGTAATTTAATATTTCTGACAGCACACAAAGGCAGTAAAACATTGGTACACCATCTCAGTCATTTCAGTGCACTTCAGCTGTAGTTAACCTCCTCAAAAACTCACACAGAAAGCAAATAATCCCATTTTATTGTAAGCTTTTTCCTGAAGAAACAGGAATAAAAACATATTTTTGAGCGGAGGGGGACTTTAAGAATTTTGATTTGTGAATATAATATTTGGTCAAAATAATAAGCAAATGAATTAAATAGAACTGTGAGCAGAGATTCTTGTCATATTCAGTGAATCCAAACAATACATTTTTTTCATGTAAAGTGAAGGTAGATAATATCAGCAATGAATAATGGTACTTTACTCCACAGTTGTTTTGTATGCGGGCAAGACCAAAATAAATGTAGCAGTGTTTCTCTGAGCTCCCCACAAAACGTACAACTTCCATCAGTGTAAGACTGAGTGGTTAGTTCACTGGGATGTTTGAGCTTCACTGTGAAGAATGATGTATGCTCAGAGTGACACTAGAAAGCTGATTTCATATTTCTTTCCTGGAGGGGGTGAAGTTTCTCTGTTTACTTTAATTCTTTTTTCCCTCCAAAAACCTTCATCATTTACAACAAAGAGGTACAACAATTGTCATACAAAAACAAGCCAGAGGAGTCCTTTAAAGGACGGGTTTGAGAAATCGTTTCTCTAAACAGGCATATCTTATCTATATTTAGCCCAAATACTTCTGAAGAAACACTTCTTTTACAGGGTAAATTCAATGTAAAATCTTGAAGGATACTTCTTTAACTATAACAATTAACTTTATTACTAATGCAGTATTTATGTTGAATACAACAAGCCTTTTTCCCCTGTAAAACATCCATGATAGAAGACCAAAAAGAATTTTGCTGCAGGAGGTGCAACACAGTTCAAAGCATTTCAGATGTGTCTTTTACTGCATGGTTTATTCCAAATATCAATATCTCCATATAAAAATGTGCTTTGAGCTAATAATGTTAGTCTCTGTGAGATTACAATTCCTTAAAAACTGAAGAAAACCTGTGGGAACTGCATAAAACAATAGCATAGCATATTCTTTAGGTGGGAGTGGTACCTTCCATCTGTGAAGGAATTCTGAATATGACGCTAACGTTTTTGTTTACCAGTTGACCAACCAACAAAATTCCATTGTCAAACCATGAGCGATGAAAGAGTGATTTGTTTTTGTATAATATTTCCTTATTATTCCAGACAAAGTATCTGTGAGGACTTGAATTGTGTTCATATAATCAGGTCCAGGCTGAGAAAACAAAAGCAGACACAAACTTTCAGAATTCAGCTCATTTTTCAGTTTCCACAAGTCTGTTGAACGAAGTTTCTTTCATTGACTGTTAGAAGTACTCTGATCCTTTGCTAAAGTAAAAGTTCCAATACCACAGTGTATAAATACAGCTAAAAATTAAAAGTACTTGTTCTGCAAAAACAATTGCCCCTGTGACATTATTATATAGGCTATGACATTATTAAATTGTTAATAGTGAGGCATCATTGTGTAAGCAGCATTTCACTGTCGTAGCTGGTTGAGGTGGAGCAAGTTTGAAACACTTTATTGACATTTCTATAGCTTTAAGTCCAGGGGATCCAAACCTGGGGGTCAGGCCCCTCCTAAGGGCCACACAATAAATCTGGGATTGTAAAATGATAAATGTATGAACCAAAATTCAATCAAATGCACACTCATACATTTTATATATTTATTATATTTGATTATAGTTTTTGGGACTAATCTCTAATCTTGTTTTTCTTACAAGATACAACTTTACAAAATAACTGCAATAAAGCTAAATGTTTATTTCCATTGTGTTGTCCTCTCCTGTCGTGTGTGTGTGTGTGTGTGTGTGTGTGTGTGTCATAGGCTACTTTCGGGGACCAATGTCAGACTCAGGACCAGTTAATTGGGGACAGCTTGTCCAATTGGGGACAAAAGCCGTGTCCCCAACTAGGAAAAAGCTGAGTGTGTATGTGTGTGTGTGTGTGTGTGTGTGTGTGTGTGTGTACTGAGGTAGCAGGCTTCTGTCCACAGTGAGTTTCTGTGAGGAGTGGGGAATCAGATCTTATTTCACATGATTCTTGGACCCCCGACCTTTGCTTTCTTTTTTTCATTCTTTCTTTTTTCATTCTTTCTTTCTTTCTTTCTTTCTTTCTCTCTCTCTCTCTCTCCCTCCTCTCTAGTCTTTCCCTTGTGATAAATTGAGGCTTTGTCGTTGTGCTGCGACTCTTTTGATTAAAGCATTCTTTGTGAAAGTGTGTGTGTGTGTGCCTGAGGGAGTATGGAGTGTGTTACTCACAGGTATACACACACAGGCACGGACACACACACACACACACACACACTCAGCATACTGAAAGCACTCAATCCCTCGGACTCAAAGAGTAATGTGTTTATACAAAAGTCAGTTGCAGTTCTGAGCTGGCAAATAACACTGAGAGATCGCACAAAGAGAAAAGAAAGAAAGAATTAATTTTGTTAGATTAGGTCACATGTTTGAGAGTTGGACTGGAGTGCCAGTTTAGTTTGTACCACCAAAACAACACAGTTGGAACTTTTCCACCATTTAAAAAAGGAGACGCGGAGGACAACGCGAGGGCAAGTCAACAGGTCATTCATATACCGAGTCGACAGGTGAGTCACACCTGCTCTCCTCAGGCAGGGAAACAGGGTGCATTCATGAGGGTGAAGTAGGAACATCATCATATTAAATCTGCAGCACGCGGGGCCAGGCTCTCAGGTCACAGGCATGTTAGGCAGGAGGTTTGCACACGCTTCATTTAAGCCAAACAGTATTTTGATCAAAATCATAATTCTTAATACCAACCTCTTTGTGCTCTTTGCTATACAAATGCAATTTATGGATAGATTATGAACAAAAAGGATCAAATTACCCAAAAGCATCATACAGCTTGTATGAGCTCATGATTCAGAGTTCTAAAGTTGATGTTATTGGTTGTGGCTCAACACAGCTGGGTTTTGTTTGTGCTCAAGGCACTAAAACAGTAACTGAAAAACAAAACAAACAAACAAAAAAAGATTAAAATTAGTTTGTTTCTTACTGTTTCTTTCTTACATGCTGCATTTTTCTAATAATGATATGATATAATATGATATCTTATATGTCTACATGAGCAGAGCATTGGGCAGACTGGATATTTTAGCTCCACAGTCTGATAGCTCTGTAGTCAGGAAACCTCTGCCTATTGATTTTTGGAAGATATAGAAAATGATTCATCTGCAGTGTTTTCCCTCAAAATTAGAGGAAGTGACACCAGCTCTTACAAAATAGAACTATAATTTACATAATTATGGTTCTTTTTCAGAAACATAGTAACACAAGCCGTTGGTTGATAAAATGACAACACTTTACTGACTGGGTGCTTTGTGTTCTAGAAATATTGAATGATTTTTTTTTTTCATTTGTGCCAAACATGATTTTGACTGCATATCCAACATAAATTTGTTCCACTGAAACACACAGGATGTGGTCGTTATCATTAACACTTGATGAGCTTGATTGATCATATCAGAGCTGGATCATGCTGTGTGTGTGTGTGTGTGTGTGTGTGTGTGAACTTATCTGTTCTCTGTGAGATGAACTGCTAAGTTCAAGGAGCTGCGAAATAGACCTAGAATGTTTTACTGATAAGACAGCGACATACGGAGATAGATGGAGAGAAGCAAGAAAAATTTACAAATATGTAGGAAAAGTGGAGGAAAAATAAGGTTATTTCCAACTTGAGACATATTTCAAACAATAACATGGTAATTAATTTCATTCAGTCCAGTTGAAGTAAATAAGTTGGCTTCAAACACAACCATTAGGGAAATGAAAGTCCCAAAACAGAGACTTTCAAACTGCATATAGAGACATAAAAGAGGCATTCTTCCTCACATTCCTCCCACCCTATAAATAAGTCAGACAGGGTAAGAAACATGAATGGTCAGACGATCAGGTATGTTTTAATTAAACGGGGGGTGGCCCAAACATTTTCACCCAACTTCCTGGTTCAACTTTGATCTACCACTATAGTTGTCCTTCAAATTCAATTACATAAACTGATATAGGTCCATGCACTCCTGAACAACACATGCAAGCACTTTCTGATTTGATGCCCTGATCAACAGGACAACATTACTTGAGTCATTGTTATTATAACCAGGGGCCCAACTATTAAAATAAGAACAAATCTATAAAACCAGAGTTATCCCCTAAGTAAGAGAAGCTGTTAAATTGGTTTAAAACCAAGTACACTATCTCAGTGTCTTCTCTTTTAAAAGTTGCTTTTTGACCCTAGAAAATGAGGTTTCCATTCAGCATGTAATATTTATGAAAAATTGTAATGGAAACCCATATGTAAGAGAGACTCTCCCTCACTCTTATCATCCTGACTGTCACCCACTAGGGGTGCAATGGTTCAAACAACAAATATTTTTTCAAAAGCAAAAATGTTACTTAGCTTATTTAAAACGAACATAAAAATGCTTTCAGTATAGCTGCATTCGTTGTGTTTTGCCTTATTTGTCTGAAAGGTCTTCTGAAAGGCAGCAGGAAGGAGAGTTTGTTGTTTCTTCCCAATCATGTTAGATGTATTATTGTTAGCATACCTGACATGTGTCAAGCAATGCTTACAGATGGTCTCTTTTTGATTGACGACCTTCGCTCCCTCGTTATTGCAGTCAACGCCAAAATGTTCCCACGTTGCTTACTTAAAAAATATGGTGCATCCTCTAACGTTACACTTTCTCCTCCACATGCCATCTCCACACCTTATGCTTGCCTCTTAGCTTCCGTTCTGTTTCCGTCTCTCCACTTCCACCTACGTGACTCATCATTGGTACACTGACAGTTCATTGGACAGCTACTCTCTGGGGAAGGGGAAAGGGATGGGGAAGGGAGAGTCTCACATTTGCAAACCGGGCTGTGGTTTGTGTAGTGAACGGTCCGGTTTTGTACGGTTTGGTTTTGCATCCTTGGTGAAATGAGAGAGAAACAGATATTGGTAGAGTGAATGTCATTTTCAGTGCAAATGATTTTTCCATCTTTTCCGCCACCCAGACGATATCTTTCCTCTCCTCTCTGGTGGGCTGGGGCCTCCTGTATCTCTATCACATACTCCCCTCTCTCTCTTTCTCTCTTTCACACATCCATACAAATACACACACACACACACACACGCACACACTTTTAACTTTCTGTATCTTTGAATCTTTCTCTCTTCCTGAGAACAAGGCAGAACTCAGAAAGTTTTGATAGCACTTTTAGATTTGCCCTGAACACACATAACAAACAAACAAACACACACACACACACACACACACACACACACACATATACACACATATATACACTATAAGAAAGGCAGGTTATAAACTGCCAGCAGTGGAGAGGTGATAAAAACCCAATATTACCAACCCCACAACTATTACTCCTAAATCTTCACTCCTTCACCCTTTTTCCTTCATTCTTTTTCTTGCTTTACCTTTTTTATCTTCTCTTTCTCTAAATATATAAGCTATACGAGTCTGTGTGTGTGTGTGTGCTACACGGGCTGTCAAGAGAAGCAGACAGTGAAATGAAATAACAACCATTTAGATTGGAAGGACCTGATTACAACCACTACTGACTTTGTGCTCTCTTCTGCTACAGCATCTTGCGCTGCAGTCGAGCTAACTTCATCTGTTTTTCTGAAACAATTTCACCTTCTCTGTTCATTCTCTCTCTCTCACTTGCCTTTCCACAGTGCATCATCCTTTATTTTTTGCTTAACTTTTTTATTTTGTTTTTAGAGCTCTGTTATTTTCGGAAAAGATTCCTGTAACTGGTTCCAGAGACAGATCTGTGTGTCAGGTTAGGATCATGTTAGTAAGAATTCCTGATGTTGGCCTAGAGATTAAGGCACCAAACATGACCCTCAAAGTACCTGCCATCTCACCTGTCATTTCCCTACAGTCTGATATCAAATAAAGGCATAAAATACCCCCCAAAATTCCTTATGGTTATGGTGCACCACAGGGATCCGTTTTGGGCCCTGTGCTGCTTTACTCTGTATTTAGATGATATTGTCTCTTCTGTTAATGATTGTCAAATACATCTTTATGCACATGGTACCATTTTTGAGTTTTCTCAACTAGTTATTGAGAAATTACAATTGCTGTGCAATATGCCCTGTCTTGAAAAGACAACTGAAACAACCTTTTCGAGAGAGATTACATTACATTAATTTGTCCCTGGGTTTTATCTTATCTTGGGAACTGGCTAAGTGTGACAAAATGTGACCCCAATTTACAGTTGGATGGGAATGCAGCATCAAACCTGCTGTACTTTCATCACAACTGCAGAGGAGAAGCAGTTGTTTTGTCGCCACCAGTTTGACACTTTGGCACTTTAAAAAGCAAACCTTCACTGGCTACACACTGGTCCCACTTTATCGTTCAAACTGGATGCTTCACCAGCTTCAAGTGGGTTCTTGAAATGTATAAGGCACTGTAGGTGTCAAAGCAACAAAGCACACAGACAGTTGGGCTTTTGTTGGACGTTTATGTGCACACACACACGCTAAAAAAAAAATCAAATAAATAAATAAACCCTAACCTTAACCCGCATAAACTAAATTGTTCAGACATTCACCCTAACACCCATTCACACAATATACTATGTGCAGATATTCACAATAACACTGATAGATAAAAAGTAACACATCATCAAACTAAACATAAAAACACATACACAGAGAAGCACACTTAAATATATACAAACATATACACACACATTCAAAAGACAACACATGTACCCTCTCATGTTTTCTCTTTCTTCCCTTATCGTTCTACTGCACACAGACACACACAAACACACACACGCATTATGACCCATCTTAAAAAAAACATGCTGGGATTGTAATACAGTGCAGTAAAAAGTAGATCCATACACTTTGTACCCTCAGGGTGTAGTAACACGGGTCGCTTTTGAGTGTACGATGCGCCCTCCAACAACAAGGCCCCAGGATACGCAAGATAAAACCTTTATAGGGCTGGGGCTGCTGCACACACACACACACACACACACAGTACATATACACAGAAATCTTTATTGGCCCCACACTTACAGTGCTGTACTCCTGCTGTATGTCATTTTAAAACTTCATGAGCACTGCTTGTTTTTACCACAGTGTGAGTGTGGCTTCTGCAGAGACTAAACGACATCCTGCAGGAGGATGACTCCTGCAGAAGACTGGCACTCTGCTGTCAATCAAACACAGACACCAACATGTCTCTCCAGCCAGCTGAGACAAAAAATGCTGAGACATTTCTGACACTTCCCCAATTATTATTTTTTCTTTCATTTACTAATAAAAACTGTATGTATGTGAATGCACCCACGCAGAAAAACAAAACAAAACATACCTTCTATGGCTATGCTATAGACTTTTCACTGTGCCGACTGCTGGACTGCCCTCAGGGGAAAGATTTGAGCTCGTTCATTCATCTGTTCATTCCTACCTTCACTCTCCTTGCTCTTTTTCCAAGCCCCCTCCACTCCCTTCATTTTGTCTTCAGTAATTCATCCCTCTTTTCATCCCCCCATCCATTGCTCCTCCTCCTCTTTATCACCCTATCTTACTCCCAAACATGCTACATTCTTCTTCCCTCCTCCCTTCATCCCTCCATCCTCTCTCTTCTCACATTACATTAGCATCACTGTATGAAGGCCAACTGTAGTTGATTGGCATTCAGAGTGATTGTGTGTACTGTTTCTGTATCCATGTGAAGGGGTGTTTGTGTGTGTGTGTGTGTGTGTGTCCTTCTACAGTCATTTAAACATGCGTGTGTGTGTCTCTGTATGTGCAGATGGATATATTCATGAGTAAAAGTGTGTTTATTTATATATTATCACATGATCGTGTGCCTATTATAGTTTGTATGTATTTCTGGGCTGCTAGCCTCCAATTCGACGTGTGTAAGTGCAAATACATGAATGTCTGTATGTGTAGGTGTACTGACACACGTACAGTAGGAACAACAATTTGTGTCTATTTTGAACCAACAAATGCATGTTTCTGTGTGTGTGTGTGTGTGTGTGTGTGTGTGTGCTCCCCTCATGTTGTTGTGGGTGCCAGGTTGTGTGTCACTGGGTGGCCTCTGTAACTCTCTGCTGTAAACGAGCTGGCAGAGGGAAGGATGGAGGGATGATGGGAGGAAACAGACGGAGGGAGGAAGTGATTGAGCGATCGTGCTCTTTCTTCCTGCGGAGTAACATAAGGAGAAGTTGTTGAATACAAATGATGTTAACGGAGAGTTGAGTCTCTGTTAAGGCAGTTGTAAAACACAGTTAACAGGCTGCTGTGTCAGGAATTTTGCATGTTTGAGCCTATTTACTACAAACTACAGTGTGTGTCTGACCAGTTTCCAAACTATGTTGATTTTTGTTCAATTTTTAAAAATATTTTCCCAATCTTCCAGATCGAGCAACACATACACATATGTATTAAATATTCCCACATATAGAATAAGATAATTTTGTCTGCCTCCAGTGAATCATTCTTCAAAGTTTCCTGAAAAAAGTGAAGATCTCTTTTATTGAGACAGAAATGAAACCATTTAGAAAATGTGACATACAAAATAAAAGGAAACTGCACTTTTAAGTATAACTGAAGCCTTTGTTGTCAAAATTGTTCTCTGTATTTCAGGATGAATTTATTTTCTTCTTCTCTATATTTCTTTTAATTTTCTTTTTTGAAGGAGACCACTCATACTTCTTTAAAAACATTTTTCACTCTTGGTGATGAATAAAAGAACCAAAAAAGGTTCATGAATGTTAAGAAGGGGAACATAGCTGCACTTTATTTTGACTGGAACACATATGCATTCAAATGCATGCAGTGCACACACACCTTCTCTCACACATACATAGAGATGCTTATTATATTTCACTTTCTCCTGCACTCACAAAGGCACACGTAGACTCAGAGACACACACACACACACACTCCATATAGTTGAGATGTATGAGTGCGCACTGACTGACAGTTGATTCATCGGTCCCACAGCCACCATACATATTCTACTGGGGCCCTGAGGAAAGTAAAAAACTTGCAGAGTGAGATCAGGACTTTGCTTTTAGACACCAGGAGGAGAGGGGCCATTATTCTTTGCTAGCATAACGCAGCTGTCAACTGACAAAGCACCTGTCACAGTGAAAAAAAAAAAGATTAATATTAAAAGACCCCAGACCTCAATCTTAAAATGATTCTTTTAGTTGCAGTTGTTTTGGAAGGTTAATTTTCAAAACAGTTTTTACCAAGGCATGTTTGAATGGTTGGTCCAACATCATGCATGAACACCTTTTTCAGCGCCATAACCCCGAAAACATATTAATATAATTAATTAATAGCATCTATGATCATCATAGCTCTTTTGCTACCTGAGTAGCAAAAGTAGTAGTGCACTAGTTAGTGTATTGACTTAAATATGACAATTATATACTGTATATGATAATCATTGGAGTGTGTGAAAATAGAGATGAACCTGTGTTAAAGTGAATTTAAGATAAAAGTAAAAACTACAATGTAACTTTAAAATTACATGTCTTTGGAAGAATAGATTATCTTATTTAATGCACAGCATGATAAAATTTGTATAACAGACCACCATGAAAATTGAATATTGAAAATTTGCTAATTTCTACCTGCTGGAGAGCTGTGTGGGTTTTGTTTGTGCATATTTGCTTTTATTTAATGAGTGACAGTAGAAAGGTAAATATAAATGAGGGGAGCTGATGATGGTCAGTGTGTTGGACTTGTAGGCCACCAGGACATCCTGATATTGTTAAAAGATGACATAGAGTCATGTTTTCCTTGTGCTATTGTATTTTACCAGCAGGGACATGTGTCTACATCTCAGTAAGGTCACGGTGAACTG
Organism: Scomberomorus guttatus; assembly: GCA_038419695.1. Lineage (NCBI taxonomy): Eukaryota > Metazoa > Chordata > Actinopteri > Scombriformes > Scombridae > Scomberomorus > Scomberomorus guttatus. The sequence continues at coordinate 32,331,200 of CM076446.1, read as the reverse complement.
AAAACCTTTTTTGATCTAAAATAACATGTTCAGCTGTGATAAAAGTTCAAGATTATCGACAGGTCAGTCCACACTGTATAGCACTGTTATGTGTTTTCTGCACAGCTCAGGCAGATCTTTTTTTTTTTTATCATTCTGCTCAATAGTGTGTCACGACCGCTGTCCAGGGTGCTGATTCTGGGACCATCAGAGATGCACGAGCTGTCCGTTGTAATTACCATAGTTCATGCTGATGAGCAGGATTCTCAGTGGCACAGTCTGATGACTAACAGAAAAACTCCAATTAATTTCCCTGTCATTGTTTCCATCTGTTCCTGTTGCTGTTAAACTGAGTGTGTTGCAGATTCAGATTGCTGTGTCGTGACATGGCTTTGTTAGTTAATATAATTTAGTCTGCTTCTCATTGGTTTAAAGAGAATATAGAGTCTTAGAAAGCTTTGCATGGGCTGCAGAGGTTTCATTTACACCTAGCTGATATCAGTGTACAGCAGGCAATGCTCATGTTGCACAGTGTTTAATGTAACTTTCTGCAGATATTCATCTTTGTTAACTGATATAGTGGTCAGTGGACTACATTTATACAGTATGGTGCTTTTGCTTTACAAAGCCTTACATTTACCCTCGACCACACATTCACACACTTATAGTGAAGTGTCCGCTTGTGTATTTGGGGTTCAGTGGACATCACGCTCTAGCACCTGAGCTATTTTTACTCTGGGACCAATTAATCTTACAGAACGTATTCCTCATACAGTATTTGTGAATTCTGATGTTCTTCTTTAATTCAACCAGTTCTTTTTTATGCGCTTTTGAGTATTTTTACCATTGTGTTTATTATTTCAAGGAGGTGTCTCTATTTATCTGGATGCTTGATATCTCATTTTGAAAAGAAGCTGCCATCTAGAGTTTGGTTTTGAAAAAAGAAAAAAAAAAGAGAAGGGGAGTAATAAAACATCCTATGCTTTTAGGCTTGACAGAAGGCCATTATTTTAAAGTAGCATAATGTGAAAGTCTAGTGGCAAAGTTGCTGTCACCAACATGTCAACAATGTGATGGATTAGTGCTACAGGTAAAGAATTTCCTCTCTAAAATGTCTCCTTTAGCTTTTAGTGGCAGCTGTTTTCAATGCAAGAGTTAAGCGTCTCTTTTCACTTTACATTTACATCATGCTGTAGCCATTTAGCTGTGATGGCAGCATAAGCTTTGATTCCTAGATCACATTGACAGTTACACTAACACACTAACAGTTCAATGGGTCTATGAGGGTCTAAATAAAACTGGGTATTGATACAACCATAACACACTGTTCTGAGATTGATATTGAGTGCAAGATCTTCAGAAAAACCCAATAAACTTGAAAATATTGACCTCCTACACAAATTTCTGTCGTCTGGTTTGTGCATATGTGTATTGGGGAAATCAACTGAGGTCTGAAAATATCTTGAAAAGCAGGTGGTACATAAAGCGTCACCTAATGAAATTATGCATTTCAAATTGTGTTTGTTATTTTTGAAAATTACACTAAGCATTCATTCATGTGTTCATTGTGTGAGTATTACACACTTAAGTACCACTGATTGGACTTTAATATAGTTTTCAGTGAAGATGAGTTCTGTAATGTGTTTTAATTTAACAGTAATATGCTCAGGTGGTGCGGGTACAGTTACAGTCAAAACATGCTGATGTATTTGTTTTCTGATGGCTCTGAGACTGAACTGTGTTTCCCATTAAAAAGGGAAGAAAAAATCTGAATCTACACTTATCTAACCATCTCTTTTCCCATTTCACAGCTCCACCCACGCCCATCGCTCCGCCCGAGCTTCTCGCTGTTGGTGCCACCTACCTTTGGATCAAACCCAACGCCAACAGCATCATCGGTGACGGGCCGATCATCCTGAAGGAGGTAGAGTACCGCACCACTTCAGGGAACTGGGCAGAGACTCACGTGGTTGACTCCCCCACCTATAAACTTTGGCATCTGGATCCAGATGTGGAGTACGAGATCAAGGTCCTGCTGTCCAGACCTGGGGAGGGAGGAACAGGACCCCCGGGGCCGCCACTGGTCACCAGGACCAAATGTGCAGGTAAATGATGCCAACTTTCCTTTTTTTTAAATCTTCCTTTCTTTCTTTTTTCCTTTGTTTTATTCTTTTAGGGTTTACATCAGAGTTTTTTAAATTCCCTTTACATTTGCGGTTCTTTCCTTTTTTACTTTTAAATCAGTTTTGATCAGTGTTTGGTTCTTTTTCGTCTTGCTGCTGTTTTTGGGAAAGATGACTGCATTGTGGAGCAGATGATCATACTATGCTGACTGGAAACAGATGCTGCCTGTGTCCTCAACGTATGAAATCAATATTCAAATCACTCGTCAAATATTGTTGATATCGGGCAATTGTAGTAATGGCAAATAAACAATGGTTCAACTATGGTTTGATTATGGTTAAAGTTAGGTCTGAGTGATCTGATTTATTTACAGAGAGGGGAGTGGTAACAGGAGCAAAATAATAAGAACAAAGAAAGAAGGAAAAAGGAGAAAAATCCAATTTCCAATTAATTCTTTTGGGAGCACAAATCAAAGATGATGGTAATTGGGATGTTAAGAAGGTGCCCCAGAGTTGAAGGAGTGTGGAGTGCGGGGGCTGGAGGAGGAGGAGGAGGAGGAGGGGGGAGGAGAAGGTGGGGGAGGTTAGGTGGGGGCAATCATGGCCGATAATGAGGATCCCAGCGGGGGTGTTAAGGACACAACGAGTGGCGGTTCATTTGATAAAGTGACAGCCCATCAGATCTCTGACGGCCTTTTCATGTCTCTATGTGTGTGTGGGGGGACTAGTTAATCCCGTAGGAAGCCACCATCACCACCCTATAGCCTCACTTCCTTTTTCTCTCGTTTTTCTCTCCTCTTCCCTAATTGTTTTCTCTTCCTCTCACTTCCCGCTCGTCTCTTCCCTTTTTCTTAGCTTGTTTCTCCTTCTGTCTCCTGTTCTTTACTTTCACATTTTTCTTTGAGCCTCTTTCCTCCATCTCTTTTCTTTTTCTCCCTTTTCCTGTCTTTTGCTATATTCTACCTTCTCTTTGTCATTCAGCCATTTTTCTCAAGATCTTTTTCGGATGCAAAGATAAGAGACTAAAGCCTTTGGTAGTTATTTTTTTTGAAAGAGGATTAGAGATGGGGGGAATAAGAAAAAGGGGGTTTTGGAGAGTAGAGAAAGGATATAGAGGAGAAATGGGTGAAGAGTGAAGGTGCTGGTCTGTAAAGTAATTCTGCTCAATCTACATCTAACCTTTGATCCTCAGTGGAGACAGAGAGAGAAATAGTGCTGCTTCCCTGCTGTATTTTGTATGATTTTGATGATATTTTAGTTGTGCCCTTAAGACAATGTAGCTAAAGTGTGTGTGTGTCTCTTGGGGCTGTAGTTGTTTGTGTTAGAAGTAGAACTTTGGAGGATTACGTCGTCAGGTGCTTTAAATGAATTGCAAATGGGAATTTGGTTTTAGACTGATTTTGTTTTTGTGTGTGTGTCCGAATGTATTTGTATGTCTGTTGCTGTGTTTCATAGTTCTTGTGTAATAGTGTGTGTGCGCCTGTGTGTGTCTCTGTGTCAGTGATTTTTTTTACTCTGTGGTAATAAGCAGGTGAAAATTATGTGTTAACAGCACAGACTCCCTCTCGCTCTCCTTCCCTCCCTCTCACTTTCTTCTCTCTTATTCTTTTCGTCTCAACCTCCTCTCTACTTTTCTCTTCCATCTTAAAGAAAAGGCTGGCACTATTCAATATGCTTCTTATTGTCAACAAATCCCTATTAAAGACCAGTACCGATAATGCATTAGTCCATCTCTCAGTACCTCACAACTTATCTTCCTCATCTGTGGCGCTCAGCCCCGACTCCCTTTGTTCCTACTGAAGATATAGATTGTTTTTTTTCCTAAGAAGCTCAGCACTTTACTTTGAGCAAACAATACTCAATTAGGGTTAAATAGTGCCTTTCTTGGAGACTATTTTCAGCTGCAGGTTAATACACATTTTTTGAGCTCAGGAGTATTTTTGACTAAAATATAAACTATATATAAAAATTGTGTTGATGGTATTGAAGGAATGTGTCACCCAGTTTAATGGTGTAGCTCATTGATGTATGTTTAATCATTTTTGGACAACAATGGGGCTCTATGGCACAGAGGATTAGGATATATTGGGCTTCAATGGTCTTGGTCTTTTCATGGGATTTGTTGTCAATAATACACTACACTATAGTATACTTACTCTGTCACCCTTTACCCTCATCTTCTCTGTTCAGCCTGTAAACCTAAACTAGACCGAGGTTGATGAAAAAATGACAAAGATTTGGATGAGGGGAGGCAACAGAGGAAGTAGACAGTAAGACAGGAGCAGGAAAAAAGGGAGAAATGGTTACAGTTACAAAGTTTGGAATGAATAAAGATGGAAAAAACGACACTGAGAAAAGGGAGAAAATATGCAGCAGGGAGGAAAATAGGATGTTGAGAGAGGGGAAATGTTGGGAGAGGAAAGATTAATGTGGAGAAGGAGGAGAGCTAGAAAAAAAGAGAAGGATAAACATGCTGTGGAGGAAGAGAGGAGGATGAAAAAAGAGGAGAGTGGAGGAGAGAAAGTGATGGAAGAAGGACAAAGAGAGGGAAAGATGGAGAGATGGTTGATGTGAAGTGAAGTGGAACAGAGGCAGTCACTGATTGTGTGTGTGGGTTTGTGTGTAAAGCATAGTAGAAAGGAACATGTGTTTCTGACCTAGTGGCGCTGTGTTGAAATGTCACAACCATTCACAGGGTGCTTTGTGTGTGTGTTTGTGTTTGATTGTGTGTGTGTGATGGGATTGGAGCAGGCAGGTATGACAGATGTTCACAAGCCTGCTGGCTACTAGCTGTGTTAAGGCCAAATTACACAGCCGCCGAATGGCGCGCATCAAAACAGCCGCCCTTATTATTTTCTATGGACAACCGCCCACCAGCGGCAGCTAGGCGCATGCCAGCGCATGTCGACGTGCCACTGTCCTATTTCTAGCCTCGCCCCCAGGCGCTGTATGTTGTCTTCCTGTTGACGCGCTGCAGTACGACGCTTCCTATTGGTGCTAGGGGCGGCACTTCACGTGCGTCACATGATGCGCCACGACACTTTAGTGTGCATGTGTGTGTTTGTCTCCACACCTTCTGTGTTCACCTATCTGTTCATGTTAGCATCTACAGCCCAGCTCAAGCCTCAACAAAAGGCCTAATGATTGCTTTGAAGCAGCTATAAGTGGCATTTTAAAACATAATTCATTTTAATATCAGATTTATTGTGACACCAAGGTGTAAATTTGTAAACAACTGTCCTGATTATTGGGATAGCAAAATCACAAAAATAAAAATAAACAACTAATCCCCTTGACCACCTCCCATCTAAGACATGGACACCTTTCCTTTAGCGAGACGTTTTATGTCAAATGATTCCCTCTTTATTTCTGTCACATTATAGTGTGACTATGATGCAAAAAGTCCTACAAATGACTAAGAAAGAAAGAAAGAAAGAATGCATCTTTGTAACACGTCATTTTTGGGCATTTGGTGAAACGACTGATGCAGTCGTTTTTCTTGGGAAGACAGTCTCCTCTGAAGACATGTCATTGGCAGCTATATCAATATTTTTCAATTGTTTTGGGTTCCTTATACCCCTAACCTACTGACACCACTAAATGTTTTATGATTCTATCTGCTGATTTTCATGGTATGAATGAAGCCTGCTCTAAAATGGAGTGGAACAGGCAGGCTTATAGAGCAATTTAGGCGGCGGTTTAGGGAAAGAATACAAAAATGTTTTTGCATGAGGCCTATGACTTTTTTTTTCTCCCCCCTGATCCATCAGATTAGCACCGCTGCCTGTGCTTGTAGGCCCTCTGATTACAGATCAAACACTCAGGCTCGAGTACTGATTACAAAGACGTCCTGTAGATGATAAGTCAGGTTTGATTCCTGCAGCAGGTAATTTGTCCATAAATAGATATTGTCTAAGAGTCTTTAAGCAAGACATTAAACCTGTAACTGATTATTCTGTTTCAGTCACTCTGCAATAAAGTGTCAACTAAAATATAACAGCTTCAAGCAGTACATCAGTGCATCACCATGGGAATTATTGTTAACAATTATGCTAAAGTTGTTGTACTATATGGAAACAGTTAGAGCTACACAGATGGGCTATCACACTAACTGTTATGGCAGTGCTGATGAACAAAATTGCTTACAATTACAATGGTGCTAATTGGCAGTATTGTTTACAAAAGCAAGTTGCAAAGAGAGAAAAAGTGTAAAGAACTATAAGGCACTAGGAAGAACCTTTATCAATGCTAAAAGTTTGTCAAACTTTCTGCTATACTTAAGCATAATGACAAGTTAATAAAAAGATAATTTGGAAAGAAAAATTCATTAATAGAGGTTTCAAAAAAGATCTATCTGTGCAGCCAGTAGCCACGCCGTTGAGTCTGATTGAACCAAGACCGCCAGAACAGATAACTTAAATATTTCACAAAATGTATTAACAGATGTGTATTAGTGTTGTACTCTGGATGATACTCTGGAGGGATCCAACACAAATTCAGCCCTGGCGAGTCTAACTGTACGATTGCTGTAACATCTCCGTAATGTGAAAACCACACAGAATGTGCTTTCCCTCCCTCTCTTCCTCCACCAGCTCCACACTCTGTTGTTGTTCTGCTGTGTGGTGGATGCTGCAGCCGGCTGCCAGGCGGCCGTCACTCAAAATAGGATTCAGGCCATTTCACCCAAAACCGGCGCTGCGGTGGCTTCAGGGAATCCAACAACGATTTTAGCCATGTGCCTCCTCTAGCGTGGCACATTTGTGAGAGCGGTGTGAAGAGTAGATCGAGGAGGCGAGCTAAAATGAACTCTCTACTTTGCTCGAGGTGCAGCGAGGACACGGCCTTGATAATGATTGATTTCATCACGCGCCCTTCTACCTCCTTTCTCTTGCTCCCATCCCTCCATCCTCCCGCTCATCACTCCTTCCTTACTGTTCAAGGCTTTCTAATAATTCATCAGCCTGTTTTCATTTGGATAATTTTTCTCTATACCCGTCTCTTTGTCTTTACCACAGGGATCAGTTGTTTCCCTACTCCTCCAATTTCGTATGTGTGTGTGACCTCCATGGTTTTGTACTCACTGGCTGTCTCTGATTTCTGATGAGCCTCTTTCTCTTCAATTCATTCACAACTGATCTGTCTCTCTTAAGTCAGCAACACTGCTTTGTTGCAGAAAGCCTGTCGACACACACAAACACACTCCCTTGACATTTTGCCATCCTCCCGACTCTTCCTTCATCTTTGTGTCTCTTTCCCTTTTTCCTCACCTTCATCTTTCTCTGCTGCTCCCTATATCCCTGTATTCCTCTCTCTGCTCTCCTTCATCCAGAATATTACCTTAAACTCAATATTCCCTAAATATAAAATGTGAATATTGGCTGCGATCGCTGTCTCCATAAATATCAGCTTTTAACTTTAGCATTACGTCTTCAAAGTGCAACTGCATCCTCCTCGAATCCCCACTCCTCACTTCTTCTTCTCCTCCCACCTCTCCTCTCTTTAATATTTTTATGTGAAGGATGATAATGTAAGTGTTGGCTAATTTGTTACCCTATAAAGATGGACCTTTAATTCACCCACTGTATATAAATCTTCCTTTAGTATACCTTCTCTGCCTTTTCTCCCCTAACATTTCCTTTCCCCCTCTCTTCTTTATGGGAGGCAGATGCTAATGTGAATGTTGGCTAATGTGCAGCACTCTATAAAGACTTAATTCACCTGAGGGTTATATACTACATCCCAACACCTTCTCTCTTCTCCCCATCTTGCCCATATCTTATAAAGTAGATCTTTATGTGAAGGATGGTAATGTAAGTGTTGGCTAATGTGCTGCTCCATAAAGATGGATTTTTAATTCACCTGCTGGATATATACTGATTTGGCTGACACCACTGCTCCACCATTCTGCCAAGCCAAGCAGTTTAGATGCAGTTAAGAGAGTGCATCCTTTCTGCATCAAACGCTACCAGAATCAAACCGTTCAGAGCTCCTTTTTTAGTTTGAATAGTTTGAATAGTTTGAACCCAGACAGTTTTTTTTTAAATAAGCACATTGTGTTGAAGAACAAATAACATATGGCAAGCCTGCACTGGTCCTCTTTCCAGCTACTTGTTGTTGAGGTAATGGTATGGAAATGGTACGTAGTGGCTGCCAAATCACTGTGAAGACCCAACTTCCAGCTACTCTTCCCTCATCTACTCCAAATCCATCTTTCTCTTCTTATTTCCCCATTTGTAGAGCTATGTCCTTCTTCCTTTGTTGTCAGAAATCGCCAAACTGACGCTGCCAGGAAGCTTCTGCTACTGAACAAACAATGAACATGGAACAGTTATACTTTCCATTCTTTAATGTGTATAACTGCAGTAGAGGTTGATATTTTGAGGCGTTCCCTCTCATGTGCCTCTTGGCAACTCTCCTCTGATGACACTGTGAGTTCCACCAGAAATTCTCATCTTTTGAGGACCACAGCGCAATGTCTGAACGTAGGGAGGTCTTGACCACATCTGGAAACTGTTGCTTCACCTCCAACATCAACCCTACATGGATGTGGCACAGCTTTACAATGGATTCCATGCTGAATCAGATGAGCAATTGGACCATTTAGTCAAAAAACGTTTAGAAGTAATAAATAAAGAGGAACATACAGAAACTGTCCTTTAAAATAGTTAGTTACACTTGCAAAACTCTAGTACAATAGTTAAGGGATCAGCCAGATTTAGTAATTCACAATTTCCATCTCTTTTCCCCTGTTGCTTTGCCTCTTCCTATGCTTTCTTTGGGCCCGTTCACACATTCTTGCTGCTCTCTGACAAAAACCTCTGTGCTGAACATCTTGAACCAGAACAGCATCTTTTCATCAAGATGCTGCGTGGAGTAAAGGAGGCTTTCACTTGTCAAGGAGCTTGCTTCCACATCGCTGAGAGCAATTGCACCATTCACATTATTGTACAAAGTGGCTAGTTCTGCTGGCAAAAACTCCCTGTTAAATAGTTAAGTGAAGAGTTTCCCTTGTTTCCTTGCAGCGTGGATGGGAACCTACTGTACTTTTGGAGTATTTTGGAGTACTTGGTCAGTAGGAAGTAAAAATCATTAAATCATTGAGGATAAAAACTCAACTCTGATCACACAAAACAGCCTCTTCTTGTACTCACATTTCATTATAAGAAAGTCTCTTGGACTCATCTGTTTTGTGTGTTCTCTTTCTGCCTCTTTTCTGAGAGCATCACATTTTTTTCTTTTCTTATCATGCTGTATGCGAAACCCACTGTCCTTCTGTGAATTGTTATTGTTCCTTTGAATTTCCATGTCGGCATATTTCTTCATTGCTCAATGTCAGAATGCCTGCCACATCCCTGTCCTCTGTCCTCTCATTCTTTTCCAGGCCCAACCCTTTCACTTTCCTGTCTTTTAAGGTCATTCTACATGTTTTTCACTTCTCTGCAACCCGACATTCTCTTGTTCACATACTGAGGCAGACAACCACCCACAGAGTGCCTTATACTTTCTCCTGAATCCCTCTTTTGAATTCGGTCTGATGTCTTGTCACTCTTTCAGCGTAGTTTCATTGTGGCTGTTGTTATGGCTTTGTTGCAGTGTTGAAATCCTGCTTCTCTGAGTGCCCCTTTTTACTAAACTGAAGCATGTCGGGGGTTTGGGGGTTATTACAGTATGTTGCATTCAACTTCAGAACCAACTTCTGAAATCCATTGTACATTGTATTATGTTGTACATGGAAGACAGTTGGTATATTTGTAATAATTTACATACATACACCACTCACAACCTCAACCTGGCTTGAATTGTCCAATGTGTCTAATTGTGAGGCTAACTGACACCAATACAACAAAACCTTTTTCAGGCCATGAGATTAAACCAATATCTCAGGGATTCATGTCACACTGATTGTCTTCATTGATTCAAAGACAAATGACATGGGTATTTAGACAACTTGAGTCACACCTCTCCTCTAAAACCAAATGTAACCGTCCATGGTCACTAAACTGTTCTAACAGTATAAATAAACAGGAACACAGCTTGCTGTAATCAAACTAACCAAACTGACACTGTCTAAAGCTTCAAACCTTATAAACAATCTTCAAACATTACATCTCTCAGCACCAATTCATGTGAAAATTCACGGCCATGATGGCCATGAGGTGTAAATCAGACTGTGTGTGTGTGTGTGTGTGTCCAATAACCTCCAAGGCAGCGACTTTGTGTCTTACTGCCGGAGACAGAGATGAGGCTGATCTGCTGCATTTCCCATTAGCGCATCGACTGCATCGATTCATGCTTTACTTCTTGAGGTACATATAAAGTCATCTTAAAAAAAGACATTGTGAAGGCTCAGCTGTGTCTTGTTCATAAGTTGCCAGATCGTTATTTAGAACAGAAAAGACTTCCATTGTTGGATTTAGACTCCCTAGACAATCTGCTCCATCTGCCTTCTCTGTCACATCTCATTTCATATTGGATGAAAAATCAAACAGTAACCAGTTACTGTGTTAATGAATTGCATAAATTCACCATCCTTTCCTGGATTCTCGCTGTATGTAATTTCACATGGTTTCAAGAGAGTTTCTACTCTCTACAAATTCCACAGTCCTGGAGAAATACTGGGCAGCATGTTAAATACCTTCCTGTCAATCATTAACGCATTGAGTTGCCTTTGAGCAAGGCACGTGAGCGCTGTCTGTTCCAGTGAAACTGTTCAGCACCAATAGTAAAATACTTTGGTATGAACTGAAGTGACAACATCATATATGCAGGACAAACGTTTCCACATGGATCACTAAAGTGGATGATTATTATAACCACATTTTTTTTCTTTTTCTTTGTTTCTCATGCAGATTAACATCTAATTGACATGTGTATATTTATTACATGAATATAAAGTAGTGAAATGGACCACTTTGCTATTTACTGAATTTTATTGACTGTTTCAAAATACAGTACAGCTGTTTCAAACACTTGTTGTGTAGCTGCTGCATCTCGTTGGCTCATTTTTGGCAGTTTGTCATAAGCTTCAAGGTGACTGTGTTTTTCATTGAGAGGCGATGACTTTCTTTTTCCCGTCATGATTTCAGTGCACACACAGCAGCAACCTCAGGTAACCAGCTGGAAGCAGACGGGTTACCGTGAGGTAATAATGGTGCCGCAGCCACTAAGTACATATCATACGTGTATCATGGGAATAAAGTAAAAAAATTTAATTACTGTAGTAGTAGTTTAAATAATTCGCTTATAGTAATCAAGTAGTCCGCTTACATTGTTCATTTTGGGTCTTTGCATACATTGTATAGGAATGATTCTGTCCCAAGCATTTTGATCCATATAAGCAGTTTCCACTGTATGTCCTTGCCCAGTAAGGGTTAAAAAGACATTGCCATCTGAAGAATCACAATATTTTAAGGAGGCGTATGAAACCAGAGTCTTATGAATCAAACATTATGAATCAGGCCGGTCGATATGTTTGCCCCAAAGGGAGACGAGTCTGCAGGTCTTTTATACTCAAAACCTTCTGAGAATAAATGTGTATGTGTGTGTGTCTCGGTGCGCTTGTTCTTCACTCCATGCTAGAATATGTATTTGTGTGTCTCAAGATTGAAGGATCTTTTCATCATCAGATCAATCAGAGCAATGGGACATGGGGCACACTGTGAATACCAATCACCTGTGAATCACCATGAAAATACAATAGAGCACAGCAGCAGACCGATGATACACTCTCTCCTGTCCTTCGATATCTACTGCTGAGATGCCCTTAAGCACGGCACCCCACCTCCAAATAATGGCCTCATGGTGGCTGTTTATTATCCTGCACCCCACGGGCACTAGAGCTGCAGACAATTTGGCTTGTTTCATTTTTTAAAATCTTTTTTAAAAGAATAGAGAAAGGAACGTTCTGAGAAAATCCATATCTCTGGCCAAGGCTGGTGGAGAGCAATTCAGTTAGTTACATTTATCTCCAAACAAAAAGTACTTGTAACTTGTATTCAGTGCTTTTAGTAGCCTAATTGCTACTGATAAAAATATAACTCCAGAGAACTCTACCTAGATACCCCAACAACAAACACTTCAAATCTTCCTAGTAACAGGCCTCTATTCTGAGGGTCTGTTATGTGCTTGTCATGCAGGAGCAGAAGGGAGTAGAGGGGTGTGAAGTTTGTCTCTCTGGGAGATGAAGTGAGAACTACTTAAAAACCAGTGACAGACATGAAAACATGAAGCAGGAGTCATATTATTCAGCACAAAGACACAGACGTGCACATGCATGAACGCACGCTTAAATGAACACGTGGATACACAAAAACAACCCCATTAACTTTTACAGCCCCAAAAATATAAGGTAGCTGTGAAATCGTATTGACTCATGATGTGAAAACCTCATGTGTTTTGCATGTGTGTAGCCACATGCACTCAAATTTAGGTCTACATACATGTGACTGTGTGTGTGTGTTTGACATGCTGTAAAACACTTTCATACACACAAACATTAACATGCATACACACTTTCCACTCTCACAGCAGTGTAGCGGTTGTAATCAACACTTGAGAGAGCTGTGAGAAGGCAGGATGAGTAACACCAGGGGTAAGAGAGAGAGAGAGAGTGTGTGTAAATTAGAGTTTGTGTGTGGGGGTGTGTGTTGGAGAGAAAATGTGTGTGAAAGAGATGTGTGTATGTGTGTTGATGAATGTCAGGGGAACTTGAAACGTGCAACAACCGTTTCTTGGAATACGAAAAAAATAATCTACAAATACAGAACACACACAACACACATGCGACTCATGATGTGACCACACTACTGCAGGTAGTGTGACTACCCATAATCCTTTGGAGTTCTTCTGTTGGCCCGTGCGTACATGTGTCTTTTGCTTTCTCTGGTACTGCCCTCTCCCGCTTTTTTTTCTGAGATCTCTTGTAACAAAACACCATAAATTCTGGTTAATAAGCTACGGTAGCACACAAGGCTGTGACACACACACACACACACACACACATAAAAATTGTTATAACAATATGCACAGTCCTACATACACACACAGTTGCAGCAATAATTTGAGGAGGCAAGATAAGAGGACCATGGTGCGCACGCACACACACACACACACACACACACACACACACACACACACACACACACACACACTAACAGCCAATGAAGCTGAGTTTGAGAAGGAAGCCAGGCGAGCACAAAAGAAATAGAGGCTCTTTATTAGAAGAAAATGTTTCCCATTTTGCCCGCAAATAAGTTGCTCACACACACTCACACTCACACTCACACATACACACACACATACACACACACACACACAATGCTGTAGGGCTGTCCTTTGTTGCGAAGCCATCAGGACCCAATTTCTCCTTCATTAAGTCTGGGTAGGAGGCATTATACAGCCGCTAGGTAGCTAGCCTTGTCCCTTTCACCACACACACACACACACACACACACACACTCTTGCCCACGCATGCACACACACACACACACACATAGTCTAAATGCCCCTTATCTTCCTCCAAACCAGAAACATCAATAAGAGCCTTGTAACAGCAAAGCTGACACACATAAACACAAACACACTCGTATAGGAATCATTTTAAGAAGCAAGATGAGAACACACACTCACAAAAACACACACACCCACACACACACCAATAAGAGTTCGGTAAAGACACCCCTAGTTCTCTTGAAGGAGAAATAACAAGGTCTGAGAGACGAGAGAAAGAGAATCATAGTTTGTGTCTTTAATTGACCCGAACAATTACCACGTGATGGATGAATACACCGGCATACTCTCTCCCTCTCTCACCTTATCTAAGTAATGCTCTCTCGTCCCCTCACCCTTCTCTGTGGGGTGATATTTTAGTCATACTTGTTAGTTTGCAGTGAACAGAGCCAATCACTTTGGCATCAGTCTGCCTCTTAGAAGTCAGTAGCAGCCGCTGAGTGGATGGTGCACACACCATCATAAATGAACGCATACATTTGGTGATGAGATGTACACACAGACACAATGTTAAACAAACTCTTTGCTCTCTCATTGTACACACACACACACACACACACACACCTAGACTCCCTTTCACTAAGTTAACAACTGCGGTAGTTGGTCAAGAGGGACGGCCAAACAGATGCTGTGTGTGTGTGTGTGTGTGTGTGTGTGCAGTATCCAAAAAGCAGACAAGATGAAACCCATTAAACGGAACAGGTCCGACTTTAATTGGTGCTCTTTGATAATTGGCCTGTTGGGGCCAATTTGCATTGTTTCCAGGGCAACAAGCTTTTTTTTTATATATCTGTGCACAGTAGGTGAAAAAAAGGGAGGTGGGAAAGAATGGAGGAAGGAAGGGGTGGTGGAAAAAGGGAGGTCAAAGAAGAGGGGAGAGGTGGTTGGGTGGAGGGAGGGAGAGGGAGAAGAGAGTGAAAGATTACGAAGAAGGGGTGAAGAGAGAGATGGCAAGGATGTAGGGAGCAAGAGAAGGGGTGGGTGGAATAGGGGTGGAAAAGCAGGTGATTATGGATCAGAAGAGAAGGAAAAGAAGGCGAGATAGTGGGAAAGATGAGTGGATAGAGTGGAGGGAGAAGAACAAGATGGGTAGGAAAAGGGAGCTAAGAAGTATAGAAAGAGGAAAAAAGTTTGTTGTGAGTAGAGGAGAAAAGAGGAAAGGATGGAAAAAGGAGAGGAAGCAAGGATAACAGGACAGAAAAAGAAAGAGGGATAACATGTAAGAACAAAAGAGGAGAAGGTTGAGAGGAAGTGAGGTGAGGTAAAAGGTGAAAGGATGGAAGGATGCAGAGGAAAGATGAAAAAATACTGAGGAGAAGGTGAGGAGTGGAGGAGGAGATTATGGAAGAAAGGGAAGAAGAAAAGCGACAGCAGAGGAAGGAGGAATGAGAGGCACTTTTGATGGTTAAGTTACCAGGGATGCTGGCTAAGAGGAAAATGCAGCAGCAGCTTCAGTTTTCGTTGACTCCCTTTATTCTTGTAGGAGCAGTGGAGGTGAACAGAGTGGATTAGAGCTGAAAGCTGCATTTTCTGACACAGTAACACACGACCACACACTGAATTGGACAAGTGATGAAAAGTGGGCAAATTTTCATCACCTCACTCAGTGTGAACGTTTGATTTTCAGTGTGTGTGACTGTCTGTGTGTGGTGGAGTAAGTCAAATCAAATTTCTTTAGAAGGCGTTCTCAGACAGATTTGTCTCAAAATGTCTTACAAAGCAACCAAGGACGTAAATACTGATAAGAATAAAAAAAAAAAATACTTTAGAAAATCCATTTAGTTTTGATTGAAATATTCTTCATGTCATGAATTATTCAATTTGAAGATATAGTAAGTTGTAACAGTCTGATTGTGGAGTCCTAATGTTATTGTGTCTAGCTTATTTCACATCGTTATTCTGGGAACAAAACCAAAAGAAAAAAAATGATGAGACTATAAAAAGACTACATAGAATATATGTTATAATACATACACAGTAATCTTACCCTATAATAACTAGCAACCACTTACTAAATATTCTATGATAGGCTTCTATTTAACTTTACCTCTGGAGTAGAGTGTTAATCAGTCTAATATGCTTGTCAAAACTAAATGAATAGTTGAAGAGAGAGTAGAATTTTCATTTGGTCCTTGTTGAGCTTGTTGAAATGTCTCTTTCTAATAATTTTCACTGCAGTTGTATTCGAAGGTTTCTCAGCATTTCAAATTTCAAGTGTTAGACGAGTAAGCAGATTTTAGTTCAGGTCACCTAATTTATGTAGGCAGTAAGCCTGTGTGCTTGTTTTGGACTTTATTGTTGTAGGTGTAACACTATGTTGGACTTAGGAGACTCTGTTGGTGTAGTAAGATCTGTTAAGTTGTATCAGTGACCTATAAGGTACAGAGCTAAACTAACAAAAAGGCTTCTAATGCCAAGCTGGTTTTCATTTTTTTTTTTTTTCAGCTCTAATACTGCAGTTTAGTGCCTTGCTCAATTGCACACCCGCAGTAGCAGTTGTGGACATTTCACGGTCATTTCCCAGCCACTGTGGAGTTTTGAACCAGAGAGCGATTTCTGAAGCAGGTTTATTGACTCACCGACTGTCTTTCAGTTTTGAGTGAATTAAAAGTGAAAGAAACAATCTGCTTTCACGTTAGAGGAGCAGAGATGTTGTGACAGAGGAGAGGGTCCACTCCAGAAGATATTAAACATCTTCTGACAGAGGAGAGGCCTCACTGTGTGATCAAAGGGCAGAGTCGGCTATCTTTGACACCGAACAGCATCTCTGATCAGTCACGCTGGACTATAAAGAGCTTTTATTTCCTCAGTGGAGGGCAGGTTAAAGGTGTGTGTATATGTGCATTTGTGCTTTATTCTGTCAGTCAGATCTATTCTTATTTTAACATTATCAATTCCCCAAAAATGTGATACAGTGGATCCCTTACAACGTGATTGACATGATTTATAGCTATAGATCAAACTACTTTTTAAATGTATCATCATGTCATATGTTTTGTTTTCTTGTGAAATATTGAACAGCCTCTCAACCTCTTACTGAATATTTCTCATACTGAATGATGTATGAAAAATCTTAAGTGTTGAACTGTGTAACCTGTGCTGGTGTGATCACCATCAGGCATTGCCTCATTTTATTTTACTCGCAAGCTGAAACTGTGCAGGTCCAGTGGTTTGGAGGTGATAGTCATGGAGTCCCAACATCATGCAGCCTGTCCACCCAGTCTTACCATCACCAGTTCGTTTCAAACAAGTCACCCGCCATGTTTAATCACGTTTAATGAGGCAGCCTCACCTGACAGGCTCTCACGGTCCCTCGTAATGCTTACCTGTTGCAATCAGTATTTCTGCACCATCTGAGCTCTTCTCGCTCTAGATTCTTCACTGGCTCCTTGTTGCATATAGGATCCAGTTTAAAATTCTCATTCTCACTTACAGAGCTTTGCACGGTCAGGCTCCTGCATATGTGGCTGAGCTGCTACACCCTTACTCATCAGCTCGCTCTCTTAGGTCAAATATGCTGAACTTGCTGTCTGTCCCACGCAGCCGCCTTAAGATCCATGGTGATCGAGCTTCTGAAGATGTCTCTCAATTTAATGGAAAAGAAAACTACCTGTACAGTAAATACTTCTTTTCTCAACAACAGCAAAAAAACCCCAAAAAAACTAATGAGAACATGGAATGAAAGCATTTATATGAGAAAAAAAAATCAATAGTAATGGTCATTCACACTGTGCCAATCCCACTCATGTTCCTGAGTCCTTTTAGAAAACAAGCTGATTGCAGCTATCTTGACATCGGCACATCACTCTTGTTAGCGCTGCAATGCCACAAATAACTGCTGGAGAGACTCATAAACAGGAACAGAAAAAAAAAACCACAATCAAACAATGATGCTAACAATAATGAGAACGGCAGAGGCTTGATCGTTTGTTTCAGCGGCTGCAGGTCAAGGTGGTAACGAGTTGCCGTGGTGATTGTGAGTTTGCCGTCTTGTTGATTGGTGCTTATGGAGGACCTACTTGATGGTGTCACCGAGTGAGACGCATTTGCGGAGGGTGCGAAGATACAGAAAAAGAAAAGAGAGGGAGCGACAAAAAGAGTGTGAAACAGATTAACAGAAAGAGGAGCTATTTAGATAGATGAGGGTGAGACAGATAAAGAGAGGGTGAGACAGAGAAAAGAGGGTGAGACAGGAGCAGATGAACAGAGAGGTCAGTTGGTTTGTTGTGCTGAATGACAAAAATAACAACAGCATAACCTTTGTAATGTCAGAGCTTCATTAAATTGTCAGCTAAAGTGTACTCTGGGTATAGAAGTGTGTGTGTGGATATACTCAAAACATACATACATCAGGCATCACAGACATAACCTACACCCCCCCACCCCCCCTTCTGATTTGATGCACAGTATTGTGATAGGAAGTGATGTACGCAGGGACAGGATGTGATCTATTGGAGCTGTGAGACCAGGAATCATCCGACAGAGATCTGGCTGTCAGCACTGATCACACTTTTTATAGATGTGGCCTTCGTGCCGCACTTCACACACACACAATCAGCTTTCATCAGCTTTACAGTCAAGACCGTCCGTTCTAGGATTCAAGACAGCTTGAAGTCACTTGCTGAGGTCTCTATTTTGGGATGCAAAAAATTCTCAAAATGCCCCAAACTGATCCGTCCAACCCAGCTGCTGTATCAGTTCATTTAACAGTGGTCACAGTATCTGTCTGAGCCTCTCTGTTCTGCAGCTCTTTCTCTCCTCCTCTGCTGTGAGAAAAATGTGATAGGACACAACTGAATCAGAGTGGCAAAGGTCAAACTGCTGTCTCTTCACTGGTATTTTTTGCTTTTCTGGTGTTGTCTTTTGTGTCTTCTTGACCCTTGTTTTTTTCCTTTACCTCTTGTCTTTTCTCTCTATTGTGTTCTCTTTTCTTCTTTAAATTTCTATTCTTTCCTCCTGTTTTTCGTCTCTCTCCTTAATATCCTGCATTCACCTAATCCAGGCAGCAATTAGTTGCTGTTAAGGAAAAGACTGAAAAAGCCTGTCCTGCCTCGTGCTTGAAGCCATCATTGCCTTTTTTATATTTAACCAAAACCACGATCTTTCCTTAATATGAACCTCAAAAGTGGTTTGAGTTGCTTAACATAACCATCAAAATCTTAATCATAATTAAGTTGGCAGGAATGGAAATGTAAGAAAACAAATGACGCTGACATTTAATGTTTTGTAGATGCTTTCAGTGCTTCACTTCTCCTCTCCTCTCCTCTCCTCTTGCAAACACTTTGACAGTACCACTGGATAGATCTCAGGTATCGATATAATTCCCTCTCTCTCTCTGTATCGCTCTCTTTCATCTCCCATTATAATTTCTCCCTCAGGCTTCCCCTTTAATGAAAAAAGAAAGAAATAGTCTATCAGCTTGGGCAAAGGGTTCAAGTATTATTGGAAATTTCAAGCTGCTTTAATTTTGTGGTTCCCACATACAATGCCAGGCAGTTTACATGATGCAGACGGCTCTATCTGTCTCAGCGGTGTGTTCAAGTCGTGGCCGGGGTCACTCTGGGGAGTCCCAGTGGGGGGATACTAGTGGGTCGGTGAACACACAAGAAGGAAGAAAAAAAATAGACTGCAGGGTCTTTTTTTGTCTCCACAGTTAAAGATGCTTTAAGAATTTCAAGCATTTTGCAGAGCCAAGACTGTATCCATACATAGGTTATGCATGGTTAATATTTGATTTACTTATTCCATAAACACTCAGTAGTTTCTGTTGAGACTTTGTAAGTGAGGTGTTGATTAAACTTTATGTTGGATTTTGGAGGCTGTAGTTTGCACTGCTATTGGATTGTGTTGCGTTATGCTGAGAGGTTTCTAATATTTAGTGTATCCTCATTGATATGAAGGTCAAAATAGGGTGATGGTTCATCTTTAAACATTTTCAGTTTTCTCTTTTCCTCTCCACCCCAACTTTCTGAGTCAAGTTTACTTTTTTCCCAGTGTGATTTATCTGTATGACTGTCCAACAAATTAACAATATTGCCAAAGCAGTTTGCAGTATGTTACAATAACCTCTAAGAAACACATCAAAATAATAGAGAGAAATTATTCGGCTGCTTACTCTGTCTCACCGTCTCCCCCCACTCGAACGCCCACTGCCTCAATCTCTGGGCTAATAAATGAGCACACAAGGGGGTTTGCCAACACACACACACACACACACGCACACACACACACACACACGCACACTTACACACACTGAGGTGGAGGTGGCAGGCAGAAATTCGCACTGTCTGATCCCCAGTGAGAGCAGTCATTACTGCGTGGCAGTTTTCGGCAGTAGAAAAGTCACACACACACACACACACACACACACACACACACACACACAAATGGACACACACAAAAACTTCATCTTCCTCGCTGATCCTTGTAAACCAGTAAACCAACAACAACCCGAGTTAGACACACAAAAACACACACAACTCCAAGTCGAGGCAAAGTGATGGGCTGAATATTTGTGTGATTTTGTGTGTGTGTGTGATTGATTCAGAGGCAGAAGGATGATTGCTTTCTCAACTTACATATCCCATCAGAAGGCGCAGTAATAACAACCAACATATCTTCATAGGGGAGTGTTTGTTGTGTGTGTGTGTCTGTGTGTGTTTATGAGTTGGAAGTCGGTGCGTGTTGATTACTGTCGATTTACTGGGCTCTTGTGACTGTGTGTGTTTGTGGGTTTTTGCGTTTATGTGAGGCAGACCTTCCCTCATACTTTCTCCTATCCTCTGTTCTGTTAGTCCACACACACACACACACACACACACACACACACACACACACACACACACGCACTGAGCAATGAATACCATTTCTGAACCCTGGAGTGTGTGTGCACAAGCTTGCTTGGACTGACCGAATGTCTAGATTGAAACAGAGTGAAAGAGAGAGGGAAAGATGCCGAGAGGGGGGATAAAAGGAAGAACGGGAGGGGTTGTAGGAGATGGCACAAGCAGCCAAAGCTGACCAATCATAGTTATTGTGGTAGCCACATGGTATCTCTGTAGCTGCTGTTACATGTTTGAGGAGGCGCCGGCTATGGCCAGCCGAGACTGTCCTCCCAATAAAAATGACACAACAGGTCGTAATGTCAGTCGCCCAAAAACGACATATACTTACATTTGAGTGACAGATACCAACTAGCAGCCTTAATAATTATGACCCGGAGCAGCGGTGCAGGTCAGATGACGCATATATATGTGGACAAATTTCCTCATTCAGAGGAGGAGGATGGGTGGAGGCATTAACCCAACAGTGGACTTTGCCACAGGAGACCGTGAGTGTCACATTTCCAACCATGAGTCGGGGCAGCTTTTTAAAAACTGTGGTTATTCTTGTAGCCATGACAACCAAGGTCATCTCACTTTCAGGACGTAGTAACTTTAACCCACCCCACGTGTTTCTCCAACCTTAACAAAATGATAATTTTAACCCAAACTATGATCTTTCCCTCAGCCTAACCAGACCTTAACCACAGTGTCACATCATAAAACATCATTATTTTTGAACAGTGATGTGTAAAGGTTTTGGCAAGACAAACAAATGATGTTGTCGATTACTACTGATAGAAAACGCTCATATGTGTCGTTCTGGAGTCACATGATCAAATGATGTATTTGGTTGTTTAATTTGGAGGACACACACACACACACACACACACACACACACACACACACACACACCCACACCCACACTCAGCCAGGTAGCCAGGTGATCAATGCAACATTAATTTGGTGCCACACACAGTCAGGTAATCTGGCCAACAGTAGCAGTGTGCTCCATGCTCGACTGGCTCTGTCTGTCATTCTAATTACTGTGAGCTTGTAGCTGGACACACACACACACACACTTTTACCAATACAGCGAAAATGAATGGGATTTACTCACCAGAGCAGATAACAAGAGCCACTAGAGGACAGTTTGTGTGTGAGTTTGTGTGTGTATGTTGAGCTCATTAAGAGTAGCCAGCAGACTTCAGTGACCTCTCTGTTCTTTGTCCAGTTTCTAACTACTGATGAGAGTTTGAGGGGAGGGGGGGGGGAGGTGGAGGAGGAGCATGTAAATTCGGGGGAAAGATGATTAGAGAAAGAAAAACAGGAAAAAAACTGAAGGGTAAGAAGAATGGAGAGAAAAAGGGGGGGGGAATAAAGAACACAATAAAATATGAAAAAACAAAATCAGAGATGTGAGAAGAAATAAAGAAAACATCAAAGAAAGAACGACAGGAATTGAGACAGGAAGAGATGGAGGGATTGAGTTAGAGAGAATGACGGAGATAAGGAGCGTAATTTGAGGGACACGGGGACAGACTGACATTATTACTGCCTCATTGCCAACGCTGCTATCTGCGTCTGCTCATATTGTGTTTGCTTTGGCAATAAGTGCTTCTTTATTCCTCAACAGTAAAGCACCTTTTGTAAATGAACTGAAAGAAAAGAATGTGTAATTTTAAAATCCGCCAACTGAGTTCTTTGCCAGCCCAAAAACTCAATCTTTTTTTTTTTTTTTTTTTTTCATGGTTTCTCTCATTTGAAATCCATGCATGATAAATCGAGTCCGTCCTTTTCTTTCCGCGGCGTGGGGATGGATCCGGGCCCGACATTTTATATGGGAGCTTTGTTGAGCTTTAATGAAAGCTAATCTGCTGCCTCATGAAGGCAATAATACAAACACACCATATTCATTTATCAGCGGTAACAACAGAGGTCAGAATTAGAGTTCGTTCAATAAAGATTTTTTTAATCTACAGAACCTTTATCAAGGTTATGTTTTACTGTATGCATGTCAGAATCATGAAAACGTGAGGTTTCATTTTTTTAAAATTAATTTCTTTCACTGCATTATTTTCCTCCACATGCTACACCTTCACCTCTCACCCCTTCTACTTGCTTTCTTCTCTTTCTTCCCTCCAACTCTCTCCATCATTTGCTGGTACTTACCATGACACATCAGCAGCAGGTACAACAAATAACATGAACACCTTCTGAGGAGGACTTCGGTTTTGAAGTAATGTAATCACAATTATGGTTCCAAGGGTTATACTATGTTGTGTGACAGTCTAGAAAATCAAGACAAGTATGGCAAACAAAGAAACTGCAGCAACAAAGAGAAGCAGATTTCAAAGCTGAAACTAACCCACAGGGAGATTACAGACAATTACAGTTGTCTATATAGAGCCACATATCACCCACCATTGTAGTAGTCCTGGCAATGTCAATTTGGTGAACTTTAATGTTGTTTTATTCTCTTGTTCCCTATTGTAAGTTGATGTATTACCACTTGCTTGTCTACCCCCTGTACAGTCAACAATGTGAGGTTAGATGTTGTTGCTCAACAATGAATCAGCAGATAGTACTTAAAATCAGAGTTTCCATTGATTTACAAACAAGGTCACAACAAACTCTGTAATAGGTGACCACGGTGGAATAAAGTCTGTCACACTGTCAGATAATTTAACATTCTTGATTGTTTTGAACACCTGGCTTTGTGCCATATTAGCTCCACAAGTGATTAGCAGCTTTTCTAATGATTACTTGTCAACCCGAAGCCAAAATCAAGACTTATTACAGTGACAGAGGGAAGTTAGCTGTTTAGATTTCAGTTTTATTGTCGTAATCACTAGTTCTGCCTCTTTTCTCTCTTCAAACTTCTGCCTCTGTTTTTCTTGAAGAGAAGCAGGATTCAATAAATCCCTCTCTGCTGTCTGTGTTTCCAATTGAGGGAAACCATGTCATTGGACACCAGTCAATACTCCCCCATTAGGCCTGTGGACAAGACAAAAAAATCACTGACACGGAAAAACACACACATATGCAGAGACAAAGACACATACGGTAAGGCACAAAGACTCTAATGGCCTTGGTTTTAGACTCTGTATTACACACACATATACACAGGTGTACATTTACACATTTACACACACGCCGCACTTATGAAAGATTCATGCACACACAGATTTCCCACAAAGGCACAGTGGGTGTGCGGTAAGATGCTTGTTCAATGTGGCTGCAGTGTTGTGACATTTGGAAAGATGCGTCTCAGCACAAAGCCAAACACGTCCTCTCCACTTGTCTCTTCGATCTGCAGACTGACAAAGACACAAAATAAATAACTCATTAAAAGAAAAAAACAAACAAAAAATTGCCCTTAAACTTTGAAAAAGGCTTTTTTTTCGTATCTCTTTTTTTTTTTTTTTTTTTGCTCAGATAGCTAAACATTAAACGACAGATACTCCAACTCTGTCAAAACAAGCCATCAAATTTCACTTTTACTGTATGAGCTCCAGATGGGGAAAATCCAATCACATCAGCCTTTTAGTGGTAATTACAGTTAAAACCTAAGGGGACTTTATTGTAGACTGTCTCATTTGCTGTCAGGGAGTGTGTTAACGCAGGTGGCAGCAAATCCACCAATGCTGGCAGTCACGGTAATAAATAATAGCACTGTGCACAAATGCCAATTCTACATATGATGAGTGAGCAGAAGCTGCTGCAGTTTATGTTGATTGTAAAGTAACTATTAAAATGTATATGATGAGTGATGTACTTCAGCTGGTCCAGGTGGATAAAGATATACAGTGTAGTTATACAGCATATTCACAATATATGAATCACAGAAGAATCCAGATTTATTAAAAAGGCTAATATACACAGTAACAGCCGTAGCTCCAGAATTAATTTAATGTGATTTTTTCCCCCGTTCCTAGCACTGAACCATCAGTGAAAGAATGTGATATATTTCTGTATTTTTTAATTATTAAGAGGGGAAATGTGAGACTACACGTCCAACTTGCTGCCTGTGACCTTTCAGTTTTTCCTTACTTCATCTTAGCCAATTTAAACTCATCACTTTACCTTTTCAGATGTTCTTCCTGAAACAGTTATTTTAAACAGTTGGTACATCTATTATTAATTATATATGATATAGATTAATTCCTCTATTGTCTCAAACACATCTACATCCTCCGCTTATTCAAAAACAACATGTGGACCAATTTCTGAATTGCTATTTTTCTTTAAGTTTTTGTCTTGTCAAAGGGTTTGGCTTCTCAACTAATTGCCTTCAAGTTTACGTTTGGATCAGAGCAGTGCTGAGACTGCTCTCATCAGAGTTACTAATGACTTAATTTTGGCAAATGATGTGGGTGATTATTTAGTTCTTGCCCTTCAAGCTATACATGACTTGCTTGACTGACTGGAAAAACTGAGTTTTGCTAATCTTGAATTGGTATGCTCCTACTTTTATATCAGAACTCAGCTGTTGTTATGGGCGAGGACATATACCCCTCATACAGGGTGCGGTGTCCCACTAGGTTCAGTTCTTGGACCCTTGTTGTTTTCAAATGCTCCCACTCTGTAATGGTGTGGAAGACTGAAACACGGACCTAAAAGCAGACACAGCAGATAGAGGGTGTAGAAGTAAAACAGTTTTTATTATAAAAGATGAACTGGATGCCAAGACAGGTCATTTGCTGATGTTTTATTCTCATGCTGACAACACACAGCTGCATTTTCACCTTAAATTGCTTAATTTTAGTAACATAGCTTCTTAACCCTGTCTCAGAGATACCCAGTGCTGGGTGTCACAGAATAACTTAACTTCAATTCTTTTCTTTGACCTTTTTAATTGCACCTCCAATTTACAGTCCAGATATAGAAGTCTTGGAGCCAGTGCTAAATTGGTAGCTGTTAACTTGATTCAAACATGTGTTTTAATGATCATATCAAGACGACTGTCTGATCCTGCTTCATTCAACAGAGAAAACATGCTTTCATATCTACTGATGATCTGACCCAAGGTGTCAATACCTGTTGAGATTTGACTATTCTTTATACCTCTTTAAATATTTATGGAAATATGAGTATATCACACTGTTTTTTTTGGTATTTCATTGATTTCATGTATGTTTTGTTTGTTAATACACTTTATCATTATAATAATTTATCTTTGTTAAGATGAGTAGTGTAGAAAACTCTTCAACATTGCACCAGGAGTTATGAATTTTTTTTTTTTTTGTCATTTAAAGCACAACCCTGTGAAAAGCCCTACAAGGGATCTTTAGTGATCAAGGGAAAATGTTTTAGAAAAGAGATCCATCCTCAAAGATGATTCATAACACAAGACCCATTGGAAGTATCATCACAAAACATGATGAAAATCTCTCGAGGAGTTTTGAAGAAAAAAGCATTTTCTTTTATAATTTAATCTGACTGTTACGGATATAAGTGGTTGAGTGACGTTATTGAAAGGAGCAGCTGTATTCATGCTTTTACTCTAAGCCCTCAGGTCTTTCCCATCTTTTCCTACACTGTCCCGGCCACAATGACATCTTTTAACTGAAGATGAATACGTTCAGCACCTCCCTCCATCTCTCTGTCTTTGCCTTTCTCTTTCCTTCCAGGTCGCAGCCTATATCTCTCTGTCTGTCATTCTGTCATTCTCAGCCAATTACTGGCTGGCTTCAGGTGCTTAACCCCGGGCCTCACCATCAATTGGCTCATTATATCGCTGCTTTAAATCTTCCTTTCCCTTCCCTCTAGCTCTCTGTTTCTGTCTATTCCTCCCTGACTTTCTGTCTGTCGTTTCTTTTCCTCTTCTTCACCTTCATACTTTCTTTTATCAGCCTTGTTTTTGACTTTACATCACTCTTAACGTAGTTACACTTTAATATATTATTTTATGCTTACTCACGTTCTTCTCCCGTCCATCGTTGTGTTGCTCTCTGTCCATTTGGATGTTTCTTTCTTTTTCCTTTATCTCTCCTCTTTGTCTCAGTCTGTTCTTTGCTCAGTCGTCTGTCAGCATCCCTTTCTCCCTCCCCTCTCTGGCCTCCCTCATTCTGCAAATTGCTACAACTCAATTGTCCCTTCCCTGCCTGTAGGCAGCGAATGTATTAATAAAGCAGGATTTGAAATGGATTTCCTTTCTGCTCCATTTTGAATTACATTACTGCGTGGTTTTGGCTCAGAGCATTCTTCTTCTTGCTGCTTATGATATCACACTATACACTACATTCATCCCATATCCATCCTGCTTAAAGACTTCAGCGGAAACCATAGAAGATGGCACAGTACTGTGATCATTCAACAGCTGTGGTATGATGAGATGCTTTATTAGCCCCAGTAGATATCAATAAAGCATTGTGTTCTCACTTACCCCACTTTAGGAAGGTTGGAGGCAGCTGCAAATCAATATGCTAGTTTAAAAAAATCTAATCAAATGACATTAATATACATATATTTCTTATTAATGACACTCCTGATAAAATTTCTCTTTCTTTTACAAGTTACTTTTGTGAGTTGACAATCTTGGGGGGGAAACAGGCTTTAGCTGTGCTCCAAAGTTAAATAAATTCCTCCGTTGACCCAGATGTTGTGAGTTATTGTTTAACTCTCAGTAGTTGGTTCCATGCAGGGAGACGTAATTAAAATCCACTAAAAGGCATCTGCTACTAGTCGATTTAATTCAATTTATCCGAGTCACAAGGCTACATGGTGTCGCCTTTTCTGCTGCTACTTTTGTGTGTGTGTGTGTTGGGGATGAATTTGTACATGTGTAGGTTAAAGATTAAGGAAAAGAACAATAAAAGTGTAGAACTTCTGTGTGTGTGTGCGCGCGCGTATGTGTGTGTGTGTGAGTGTGTGTGGAGGCAATGAGTCAATTTAATGACATTCTTAAAGCTGTCATGATTAAGAGGCTGATAATTTGATGAGGGTGCTATTGAGGTACTTTGGTGATGAAATATTACATACCGCACGTTTATTTATATTAATGAGGTGAATCTCAGAATGTCCTTAAGTGCTTTGAGGGAACGTGTGTGTGACGGTGTGTTTCTATATATGGGCTCATACGTGTTATTTATATGAAAGGTATTAAAGGGATTGGACAGTGCAGTAAAACCCTTCACACATACACAAAAAACATGTACTGACACACAAATACACACACATGCACACACACACACACACACACACAGTTTTGTTAAAGCCAAGGAGGGCAAAAGCCTCCATGAGGGTTTTCGTCTGATCTTGCTTGTTTGCCTCGGAGGGTCATCATCACAGGAGAGCTTTCCTCTGAGGGTGTTTGTGTTGCCTGTGTGTGTGTGTGTGTGTGTGTGTGTGCATGTGCATGCGTTTGGGTAGAGGTTGGGTTGTTAGTTCTTCGGTGTGAGGATGCAGATTAAAAGTGCAACCTCTGCAACATATCAACAGTCACACATCTAATGCTGAAGATATACGAGCGTGTGTACGCGTCTTTCTTTGTTTGTGTGTATGTGTGTGTATGTTGTAGTGGCGGGGGCCTGTTAGGATCTCTATTATTAATTGTGTTTCTAGCCTCTGGCCAGTGCTTTGGAAGCTTTGGAAATATATGTAATTTCCCTACGCACATTTGTACACACACACACACACACACACACACGCACACACACGGCCTGGAATAGAAAGTTGTCCCTGCCATGTTTCTCCCAGAGAGAAGCTCTCTGCGTTTTCTCTGACACTGACTCGTCTTTTACTTTTTTTTGCCTTTCTAAGTCTTTGTGAATATAGAAAAGAGAAAGAATCAAAAACACAGAAAGCCTGACAGAGGTAGAGAAGAGATAGAGCAGAAAGGCCACAGAGAGAGAGAGAAATAGACTGAGGGCTCTGTTTTAACGGCGCAATTTCAACGACCAACATGCGTCATCAGGTCATGTGAGCAAAGCCAATTCGGGCGTATTGAAGTGCACCTGCTATTTCTATTGACACTCAGAAAAAGGTGGCGTGCAATTATAGCTTTTGAAGTACATACAGTAATCTTATTGGAGTAGCCCCATACAACTATCACCCCGTCATGTGAGTACATTTTTGTTTCCTGACCATTTGTGCCTTCAAAATTTGCTTTTCTTTTTTTTTTTTTATGCCTGTTTTCTTCTTTCCACAACCTTGAAATGGCCATTCCCCCCCTGGCCTTTGGGGGTGTAGACAGACGTGGACAGTGTAGGAAGACAGATTAGAGTCACTAGAGCTACAACAGGGATGTAATCCTTCACCAGTTTCCAATGTTCCCAAATGTGTTCATGGGGCTAAACGTTTAGCAATTATCCTAGGAATTGTGTTCATATTGGACAATTGTGCAACTCCCAATTTATGTCTAATACCAATATTCATTTCCACTGTAGGGACTAATGTGCCCTATATGTAGCCATGCTTAAAGTGCATATAGGTGCAGCTTGCTAGAGTGTTTGTATTTACATTAGCTGTCCCAAAGAGAATGTCAACTAGTGTCTCCAATGGAAATATTAACATTTTCCTCAGCAAACACTATTCTTCCAGAGGTCCACCATATAGAGGTCTAATCATCACCATTTAAAGTCTTTCCTGGTGAGTAAGAGATTATCAAGACAGTTTACAAATGCAATAGAATTTTACCAAAAGGCATTTTCTAACTTGTTTGAGAGTCAGGAGATTTATTCTTAACAAGTCAGATTAATATTAGTGTGTGTTAGAGGAGCTTGAATTTAAGATGAAATGTCATACAAAAGACGTGACAGGAGCAATGACCGAAAGTGTGCAGAGAGTTAATTGATTGATTGAGATAGCGAGAGGGGAGAAAGAGCACAGGAGGCAGATGGAAAAGGGCAAGGAGGGATGAATGAGAGCCGATGAGAGACAGGATAAAACAGACAGATAAAGCATTATGAAAAGAATATGAGGCCAAAAAAACTGACAAAGAAAAACGAGAAATAAACAATTAATGACGGCAAAGGCAAACATGAAAAAATAAGAAGATGAGGAAACGAAAAAAGAAAGAAAGAATAAAACAAAAATAAAAGGAACAGAAGAGCAACACAGAGGAGGATGAGGAGCATTGGGAGGCAGCAAGATTGATTTCCACTCCTCTTTTTCCTCCCCTCCTCTCTTCTCCCTGGAACGGCTCCCTTAAGTCTTTGGATTAATGGCTCCATTTCTGCTGCTCATTCATCAGATTCAGGAAGGCATCCCAAAACACAATGCCTCACTATATGCTCTTGCCTGAACTAGATATCTTCCTGGCAAAACATCCAATAGGCCCTTAAGTACTTTCAAAGGCAGGCAAAACAACTTTATCTCTACCTCAGGTCAAATCAGCAGGGAATTAACACTATCTACCAGTATATATGTTAGCCAGGGTTGTGTAGATGATCACAAACCTGCAGTTGTAGAAAAGTCAAGGAAAAGTCAATCCCAGCGCTAAAAGACCTGGATCTGGGTTATTATAAATTTAACTGTTGTGGGGATCCCCCCCATTTTTCATCTTCCACACTCTAAAAGGGTTGCCCTGTAGTTAGTTTCCTGATGCAGTTATTTATCTAGATTAATCTACTTATATGTCGTGAGCACACTTAGAAAATACATACACACTTAGGCAATTCCCACCAGGATGATCTCTTTTTTTCTACAGTAAAAAAACTACAACATCAGAGTAATTTGAAAGATTGTATAATCACATGCAAGTTGTAAACAGGGGCTTGAAGAAATGTGGTACGGTAGGCATTGTGGTAGTTATAGCCTAGCATTTAGTATGTTTGTTTTTTATTTGCTACCGGCAGTTGCAGCCAATGGTCGACTACTGACTTGAGCAAGCCACATATTAGGTTTATGCTGTAATGTAGTGACGCTGTACCAGAGCAACAGTCTGGTTGCTAGTTACTGGCAGACAAGTGCCAACTGTAGTGCGTGTCATTATGTAGTGTTAGACTAGCGAACCACTGGCCAGCTGTAGCCTCTGTTGTCCCTTTAATGTGCGTATCAAGGTTCACTTGTATCCCCTGTTTCACCAGGGGAGGGATGCTACATTTGGCTGCGACATGCCTCCCTGTTTGGCCTTGTCACATTGTGTGCCAGCTGTGCCATCTAGAATGCCCTTTCACAGTGTGTGATAGCTAACATGCCAACCCTTGACCCACACTGATTAATGAGGGTGGAAGCTTCGCCCAATGCTAGGCCTGTGTCCCTCTGGAGGTATACGATTGTTCTGCCTCCATGCATACAGAAACTGACCTCTCTCTCTTTCCATCTGTCCATTGGTGCATTTATCCTTCCACTGATCAGTCCAGCCTCCTACTCTGTTAGTCATCTATCCATCCCCTCATCCAGCTTGGTTTCTACATATTCGGACATCAGCCCACTTTCTTCTGAACTTTTTCTTTCTGTCACTGTTTGTAAAAGCAAACTATCTGCCACTCTCTTCATTCCCACATCATTATTAGTGTGATTGTGCTTTGAAGTAGGTTCAGAGAGTACTAGAATGGCTGCAAAGAAGAGAAAGAATTAAGAAGGCATGTGGATGGAGGGAAATGGAGGAGGGGTGAAGAGAGAATAAATCAGATGGATGATGTGGCAAATCTGGCATTTGTCACGACCAAGGGCAGCCTGGGAGACACCATTATCAACTTAACGATGTAAACAAAGTTATAATTCATATAACCTCTCCTGCTCTCTTCCCACAATCTCTCTCAACATTTCTCTCTCCATCCCACTCCATCTTCAACCCCTCTGTTTCTCCTTTTCTCTCTCCTCTACACTCTTTTTCTGCATTCCTTCGCTGTCTTTCTCTCCATCTGCAGTTCTCATGAAACACTCAAAGGGTTTTTAATTTGACTTTGAATTAAAAAAAGAGGACTCAGTGAAAACCCAGGGAAACAGTGTTGTGCCACACAGCAGTCTTGACACAGTGGCCACAGTTGAAACTGCATCTTAGAATTATTTGGGAGTTAGACGATAATCTCAAAACTAATTTTGGATATGATTGTGCCCGAAGCAAGGCCAATCACTGTATTTAATACAACATTACACTTTTTAGCTTAAAATTAATTAAGATAATTAATTTCAAACATGATTTTTTTTTAATGACTGGTGGAATCTCGGCTCTATTTCTCTCTTGTTCAGTTTCATTTTGTTGAATTTACCTCCCCTGCCTCAGTATTTTCTCAAACAGAAATTAGCAATCTGTTTAGAGAGGCTCCGACTGAGCGCTAGCCAGATTATCTGAAGTATTAGCTTCCATCATTCCCAACTGAAAGACTACTGGATTAAGCTGGTGGTAGCGGTGCGGGGATTTGGTTGGCTGCTGTTTGTTGTTTTTGGCCTGTTCCTCTCCAGACCTCAGAGCCTAAATCTGATTTAGCTAACGTGGTTTGAGTCTTTGCAGAACCGAGAACCATTGCAGTGAGAGGAGCTTTGATTTATTGCTATTCTTGGGGAAAACTGGTTATTTCATTCTCTCTCTCCGGCTCAGCGATGAGTGATTATGTCTCTGTAATTGAGGAATTACAGTGTGTGCGTTCATTATAGGTACATCACTTGATCTGCTTAAGCATAATTACAGGTTAGTTCACATTTGTTCTCTGGTGCAGTTTGCTCACTTATCTTGTTGAGGGTTGTGGGACCTGGAACTATCAGGTTAGAAACGAGGGGAGATTTTTTATTTTCATGTATTTATTTAATTATTTTTTACATTGTGTAAATCAGCCTTCCCCATCTTGTTGTTACACCCAAACACATCATTATTATCACTTACATTTTAAGTTGATTTGACCTTTTGAGCATAAAATCAAAACTTAGACGCCGTAATCAAGTCTCTGCCTGTTTTCATCATCAAATGATGAAATCTCACATAACAACAGATAACAATCACATCAGTGTCTCACTGGCTCTGTTCACTGCATTTTGTGAAATGTCCTGCTGTTTGCCAGACAAACGGGCAGACAAACAATCATATTACCTGTAAAACGCTGATATAAGAATTGAGTAGTTTTTGCTGTGTGTTGCGTGATGACCTGCAGATTTTTTTCTTTAATTAAATGGAAATGCAGCAAGTGGGGGCCTTCAGCCTATCTGCATCAGTCTCAGTCAGATCTAGTAAAGTTCTATTTTCCGGGGACAGTATGTGGGCTGTGTGAAAGCATATTGCCTGCTGTGCTGACCTGAGGATTGGGTTATACGTTGTTTATATCACTTCCCCCCTGCAGCTTTCTTGGCTGCCAAATGTCAGTCTGCGGCTGTCTTATCCAGGAAGGGTAGATTATTTTATCGGCTTTGGTCTTTTAAGTAGAAACACAGACTCTTTAAACCATAAGGAACCCCAGGGAGCCCGAAGTCTGCACCAAACTCACAAACATACACATCTTTCAATGCAGTGCATGCACACACACACACACACAGAAAAACACAAATGGGCAAGATATTTCAGACTTACAGGGATATAAATTCCTGTTCTCATCCTTGATCCTATAGCTTTTCCCCTTCTGCAGGCACACACACAAACATATATACACACACAGACAACCGAAACACTGGTCTCCTGTCTCAGATGGCCTCTAAAATGGCTTATCCGTGGTGCCGTTGTCTAATCTTGTCTCATTAGGCTGATCTTACATTTTCAGTAAGTAGCTTGTTTGAGCAATCTTTTAATGCACTCAACTGCTGTCATATACAACCTTTTAGGGTTACAACAAGGGTGAGTTTCCTATTAAGTCTTTGAGCTTGATACATTTTTACATTTGTTTTTAATTTTAAACAGCAAATTATAACTACTTACTGCCCAAGAAAGATTAATACATTTTCACGATTATTATAGTGGCAGAAAAAGTGAAAAATTATGCAATACAATTTAAATTTCTGAGAAAATTCCATCATTTCACATGGTTTAGATGACACAACATTCATGGATCATATATAAAATGTTTGAATGAAAAGTCATTTCAGCTGGAGTGAGTTCAGTGTTTTACTTAAGGACATTTCTGCTACTAACTGAGTCTAATACAACAAAGAAATTAAGTTATTTATCTCCAGGGGTTGACTGTAAGGGTTTAATGAGTTTATATTTGAAGGTACAATCCTGCCTGAGGATCAGTGTTCAGTTCTAGAGAACAAAAGAATCCCCTCAAATGTCACTAATTCATTAGCCAAGTTTTTCCTCAACAATTATCAGACCTAACGAATGAGTTTTTACTTACAAAACTCAGTTCTCCTGTGTAGGTGTCTGTTCTTTCCAGATTTTGGAGATCACACACATTGTGAGCAAACTTTTCATTTTCATTGGAGAAGATAACATAGACAGCTAATATAGCTTCTCTAATTATGCGCTGACCTGTTTTGGTTGCCACCGCTGAACAAGCTTGTTAGTGTACAGTCAGCCGTGGTACACAAACCTGGGGATGAGAGCCCAACATATGGCTGGAACAATGATTGCGTGTGTGTGCGTGTGTATGGTTGTTTTGTCCATGTGTGGGTGTGCGTGGGTGGTTTTGAGCATGTTGCTGGTGTGTGAGTGCATGCATTTTTGGTTTTGTACCAGTCATAACCACTCCAAATGTCTGTAGATCAATACAGAGACTGCTGTGGTAATCTCTGGCTTATACTCTCTGCAGTGTAATGATGCAGTATGGCTTAGTGGTCAGAGAGACTATCCGGTAATTAATAGATCACAGGATGGAACCTGTAAATGTGTTTATAGCCGTCGCGTCCCATCAGAGCGGCCTTGAGCAAGGCACTGAACCAAATTACTGTTGGTGAGTTTCAATAAATACAGCACCTGAATCTGTTAGATATCAAAATTCCTGCAAGAGTAAATGAGTTAGATAGAATTTGTTTTTGTTAAACTGGCCAATTTTGGTTATAATATTTTAGTTTTCAGAGGAACAGATTTGGATGGCACAATACTGAAAACATCAAGGAACATTTCTGGGAAAAATGGATGGCCTTGTGGTGAGAGGACAGAAAGACTGTCCCCGACCTTAAAGTTCAGATTACATCTACAAGCAGCACATTAGTATCCTGTTTTAAATCATATTCAGGATATGGTATTTACATGGAACAATGGGAAACCTGGACATTTATATCCCTGTTTACATGTTCAGTATCCAGGTGTGTGATCGTCTACGTGCAAGTTTGTCTTCAATTTCTCAAAATCTCAGCCACTCACGTCTGTGCTGACTCAGTTATCTCAACACTTCAGAATGAACACATTTGGGTTTCTGGCTGTCTGAACTCTGCTGGATTTAGCTTCTCCATCTGATCACCAGTAATGAAAGCTGTTGTCTCAACTTCTCCGCTCAAGAACTAAGTTTTGTTTCATGTCATTCTTTCTCCTTCAGATCCAGTCCACGGACCCCAAAACGTCAACGTGGTGGATGTCAGAGCCCGCCAGCTGACTATACAATGGGAGACATTCGGGTACGCTGTGACACGCTGTCACAGCTACAATCTGACGGTATGCACAGCTGGCCACCATTTGTGCGTTAACTACAAACTCAGAGCTGCAAGTTATATTTTGTGGACATTAATTAGTCTCCACCATGACAACATGTGATAGTAGAACTGGTGGCACCTTTACCCTTTTCATGTAAAAGGGTCAAATACCAATTGCATTTATGCAGATACATTAATTTAAAAGAGTCACTGAAAATTAAAACCTCACTCACAAAAAAACAATTCTGCCAAAGCATTGCAGGTTTAAGTGCATTATATAAGGGCAGCTCTGCTTTAGTTATGACTGTTTTTTTTACCAAATGCAGTTGAATAAATGTCATTTCTCTCCTTCTGTTTTCCAGGTGCAGTACCAGTATGTGTTCAACCAGCAGGAGTTTGCAGCAGAGGAGTTGATCCAGACGTCGTCACATTACACTCTGCGAGGGCTGAGGCCCTTCGTCACGGTCAGACTGCGGTTGGTCCTGGCCAACCCTGAGGGCAGCAAGGAGAGTGAGGAGATAGTCAAACAAACGGAGGAAGATGGTGAGTACAGCAAAGTCACAATTTGTAAAAACACACAGGGAAGAGGTCAGACCGTCCAAGAGTGTCCATCGCTAGCCTGCCAACCCCTGGCAACACGTCAAAAAAGTTTGCTGTTTGTTAGGCTGCCCGTCCTTACAGTCCTTCACTCCCCACACCATTTACCCACCAACCATCGGTTCATCGCCCTGGCCATCCATTTCCAGGAGCCTGCTGCCTAGTCTGGACTGTAGTACAGGAGGTAATGCTGGAATTCCTGACAAAATTTGGGGAACTCCAATTCTGCAGAGTAATTGTAAAAAACCAAGAAAGTCTGGACTGAGCAGAGAACGTTTGTACGTAGTGACACAGACTGATAAGACTGAGCATTAGACTCTGGGGCTGGGTTGAACACGACACTGTATGTAGGAATTGTTGGAGTTTAGGGGGTTTGGTACCTGTACCAGTTCCTTTGTAGGGTTTTTCTGGCTGTAAACTACAAATGATATTTTGTCACACCGAGACTCTGATTGGCACCCCGGCTTAACCGCCAGCGACGCCAGTAGAACCCACACTGTTTGATTGACATGTGGTTTTGGGAACTGCAGAGCAGAAACGTCGGAGCAATAATTGTTTAACACTGCACATGGAGATGAAATTTAAACAACAAACAGGCCTTTTAACTTGTGTTCTGATGTAAGGTTTCAATCGTCTTTATTTTATATTTTAAGAAAACAAACCTTTTTTTATTACCCTGAAATTATTTGAGTTACTATTAACACCACGCCACATGTAAACAGAAGTATATTTGAAACTATTGTTAGGTAGTAGTAGTAGGTACATGTTAGGTAGGATATATGATAGGATAGTATGTATCATTATATTGTAGTTTGCATTTGTAGTTATGTATTATAACTTGAGTTTACCAGGAGGACTGAATGTATTCCCAAAAAAAACACCCTGATTATTGGCCTCATCTATTTTAAGTTTCTATTTAGACCCTACATTAATCAATATTAATGGTAATAACACCAAAAGAAACCAGTAAAATAGTCTCTCATGTTGAGTTGGAGCACTATAGAGCTGTTTAGCCTCTTTTTCTCATTGTTTTGGTCTCAAGACACATTTATTAACTTACTACTAACCTTGATAATTACGCTGGAGAAGAAAGAAATAAAGAAATAACAGCTAAAGAGCCAGCTTATTTTCTTTGTAGATGGTGGAGACCAAACCAGAAGTCAAAGCAGAGACACGATTCCTATCAAATGATAATGCTGCTCTGTGGCTCTTGGATATAAAAGTAGGCCATTGTTTGCTAAAACACCAGAAAACCTTGAGAAGCAGATGGTATGGTGGTTGCCATGTATCTGTCATCTGTATCTTCTGATGTTCAGAATGAATAATTCTACTTTAACTGAGCTACAGAAACTAATTAAATCAACATATGACTGTTGATTGACACTGACACTGAGGAGCAGGGTAGCCATTAGAGACACATTAGATCTACAGTATATATATATGATGAGTTGAAAATGAGTTGAAATGATTGCAACAACAACATTTTAAACTCCTGCTTGCTTTGGGCTCCATGTTGTACTGATTCAGAACAGAGTGTTTGCCCCAGCCACTTCTTCTAATAATTCATTGATGCTTCACATTTCTCTCAACAACATGCCTGCGATAAACTGGAATAGCTCGACTCCATTAGAGCAATGCCTGATAAGCAGGATAAAAACTTCATTCTAATGATCCCACATCTCTCATCTCTTTCCCACCCTCCTCAGGGCTCGCTGTTCTTCTCCTGATCTCATAACTAATATCCTCTGAATTTAGCTTCTGGGGAACATCATATCGCAGCCAGAAATTCCTGCCTTTACTCGCTGAACACACACATACTGCATGTTTTCAGAGCCCTTTAAAAAGAGCTAACATGACTGGAGAGTAGCAATGGCTTCAGGGGGGAAGGGGAAAAAAAGTTAATTGTTTTGTTCTTAATTGTTTTTTATTTAACCATCGTTAATCTCCTGATTGTAATTCAGTAATTAGGGAACAGAACAGCAATTGTTCACATGGAGGCTAATTGCTGTTTGTACGGTAATGGCTTTATAGAGCTGGGGCTCCTGCAAATGAAGCAGCTTTCTCTCTCTCTCTCTCTCTCTCTCTCTCTCTCTCTCTTTCTCTCTTTCTCCCTCCCCCTCTCTCTCTCTCTCTCTCTCTCTCTCTCTCTCTCTCTCTCTCTCTCACACACACACACACACAGTAACACACATTAATGTGTTACAGCTGCTGTTATCTTTTCATTGAAACCTGTTTTCTTCGGTCTCAGCCACCGAGGTGCACAGGAACACACACACACACACACACACACGGTTTTCCTCTTACTTTTTAATTGATCAATTTCTCAGGTCTATCTTAATGCAACACCCGCATTTACAGCTTTTCTGGTCACTCTAATCATTCCTCCTGTCCATACTTGATGTTAAGAGACTAACTTGATTCACAGTCCACAGTCTTTGTTCTGAGTAAAAATGCATTTCAAAGTTCAGCTGGAGCTTCTCAGTTAGACAAATCAAGTGGAGATCTTCTCTCTTTGTGTTTCACTGAGACATTAGTTCCCTGCTGAACTGTATTGGAGGGACAGTAAGAAAAAGACAAAGACTGTAATTTAAAGGTATAGACACATAGTTGATTTGACAAACTCAGACTGCTGAAGCCTCATATTAGCTTCACCTAAACTTCTGTTTGCATGTTTACACTTGACGAGAACTGTGGACTTTGTCCCCCATCACTTACACTAAAATAGTTATGCTGATAAAACAAATATAATATTCCCATTGTCTCTAGATTATAACTAATGTCAGAATGTCTCTTGGTTTACATGCTGGAAGCTGCACTCTTAAGGTTTCCTGTATATTCCCATATGCACATAGAGTGAGTCTACAGTAAGTTACAGTCATGTTACAGTAAGTCACAAACCTTTTAGCTGTCACTGTGAGGCATCCAGCATTGTTAATTTGACACATGAATTATTGTAGAAAACTGTGCCTCTTTCTTAGAGCCATGCTGTTTAGGAGTTCAGGATTTCCTATGTTTTTTTCTAGAAACTGATTGCTTTTGTTCTGCTGCACGCTGCTATAATGCTAATTGCCTCCCAGAGTGTATAAAAAGTTCAAAAAAGTAATGGAAAAGTCAGAAAGTAGAAATGGCTGAATGAGATTAAAGTTTTAATCTCAACGATATAAAGCTGCTGGAGGTGAGTTAGGGGAGAGTTTATTGAGAAATGTTCTTACTGAGTGTATGAAGAGTTTTTACCTGCACAGACACACACAGACACACACAGACACACACAGACACACAAAGGAAAGTATACACATTTCTGTATGGATACAAAAACACCTGAGTGACAATAATTGTCTACTAGACTCAAACACTTGGTTGGTGTTTTCAGTTTCTGACTGTTGTGGAGACTAAATACCTAAAGGACACATTGTAGTCGGTTGTACATAACTCATGTGTGTGTATTCATATCTATGTTTGATTGTATATTTGTGTGTCTGTGAGTATTTGTGTATTTTTTTTGTTTGTTTTCCTCTCTCCCATTCTCCATTTCCCTCCAGTTGTTCATCCGTTCATAATGACAGAAGACAATTTGAAACCACACAAACACAAATACACACACAAGCTAGCCTCAGAGACAGATGTCATGTCCACTCATTGTACACACCAGCCTATTAACCTAACCATGAAACACCTATTTGTCAGGTAGCTGTCAGGTCAGCTCAATACAGCTGCTTTACTGCCAGGCCTCTTATTTATCAAACATGTGCCAGAGGAAGTCAGTGCAGCTGTCTGACCTCTTCAGCAAACACTCTGCCAACTTTGTTTTCTAAGAGTTATGTAATGCAACTATTTTGCATTATATTGCAGTTACCAACAAACTATCATCCAACTGCCTTTGAGGAAATTGTTTAACCCCTCTATACCAGCTGCATCTGCAGGTAAATGTTGTAGTTCTACTAAATCGCTCCCACTGCAGTAAGTGAATGGGAGTAAGCTGAGAAAGAGTGATGTATTGTGTATGTTAGCTTACTGGAATGACTCACTAGCTGCAAAGCCATCATTAATATTATTAGTTAAACTTGTGCCTTTCCTGCTACGACAAGTTAAAATATCCTTCATGAGAAGGTTTGATGTTTTGTATTGCTGGAAAAAAAATGTAACAGCTTTATTAATTTTACATTTATTACTTTTGTCCACAACTATTTAGCGTGTCCAGCATTTGATAGCGTTGTCAAAAAATAACTTTAAGGTGTCCTGTGCAGTTTTCCTCATAAAACATTTGCAGAGCTTATTAAAAAGGTTCATTGTTTACATTCATGTGTGGTACCTTTCAGGTGTCTTCTTCCTGCCTCTGAGGGCACTTTGCTACATTTTGTTACTGTCAACCAGTAGAATATTGTGAATCCATCTACATAAATGTGTATCGCATCACTTACCTGCATATGCAGCCTTGTGCTTGTGCATGATACAAACAAAATAGGGACCCGTAGCACTACTAGTGGTCAAAACCTTATTACTATCATACATCAGGTCTAAGAGACTGTGGCTAAAGAAAACACATCTTACACACAGCTAAGTTTGAAAATGAGACTATTCACCCTTATTAATGCTTCCAGGCTTCCAGGTGAACTCACATGATTGAGTCAGATGTGGTTTCCAGAGAATTAATGATGCTATGAAGTACCTCAGTAGAAATGTTAGAATTTTTTTGGATTTACTAGTTAAGTGTTGTTGTAGATAAAAGCCGTAATGACATACATGTGATGTTACTACCACTATTGATAGTAATGATAGTAGTTATGTTGTTTTTATTTATTAAGTTAGATATCCTGTCAGTGGCTAAACAGCATGTACTTTAAATATCAAAATACTGATCTCAAATCCCTTTGTTTCCTTTAAACACCCCCATTTCTGTTAAAGAGAAAAACGATCTCCTCACTCAGAGGACAATCACAGTCACTGAGATTTAATAATCCTTTTATCTTCAGAGCACAGGGTCTTTTCTGAGATCACAGTAGACGGAAAAAAACAATCAGAGACATCAGCTTTTATTATTGTTTGTTTCTCAACAGCTGTCACATTTAAAAAAAAATCATCAAAGTGCATTTCTAGTTGCTGAAGTGTTTTTATTATTTATGTGCTTTTAATCATTTTAGTAATGTATTTGATACATCAAG
The DNA here is from genome assembly GCA_038419695.1 of Scomberomorus guttatus. Taxonomy (NCBI): domain Eukaryota; kingdom Metazoa; phylum Chordata; class Actinopteri; order Scombriformes; family Scombridae; genus Scomberomorus; species Scomberomorus guttatus. Next base: position 32,290,571 of record CM076446.1, on the reverse strand, counting down.
GATCATAGAACATTCTCAACCCATGAAGGTTGTAAGCGAGAAAAAGAACCAAAGAAAAAGAACTAACTACCATTAACTAAACCTTGTGGGTGCTGCTCTGGATTTTACTTTCTTTAAAGCTTGTAGAAAAAACTAATCTCTTTCAGGTTAACTTCATAAAAGTTCTAATATTTCAAAGATTGTGAACATTTGACTTTTACACGCCTTTTATAGCTACAACTTGTTTGTTGTTACCTGTTACCCAGTTTATGCCAATGCTGTGATATTTGAATGTTAAAGAAAAAAAATGAACATGTTAAAAACAAGGTGTTTCACTCACATGTAACATCTGCTATTTGGGGATAAAATGATTCTTATACAAAACACCTGCTGAGCGCAAACAGTCCTTTTCTTTAAAAACAAGGCTATAAAACGTGATGACTTCCATCAACCCAGAGCTAAAAAACAAGCAGCTGTTTAAACAAAAAAATACAAATATTGTTCATATTCAATATTGTCTCTAATCATGACAACTAATACAGTCTGTCTTGTAATCCGTATATGACAATGTGTAATGTAGTCTTAATCCAGAGCAGCAGCACTGCTGTTAACTCCTGCCTGCTGGCTTTTCATCAAGATGTGTTTATTTGCTCCCTGGCTTTATTCCCACGGGATCCTCCAAACCGATCAGGTCTTGAACAACATGAAAAATGACTTTCTAAAATGATTAATCTGACATGGATTACTGGATATTTTCACATATGAACATGAGACTAAATGAGGTGTTTCATCCCAACATGAGAGATCCATCATTTGAAATGAAAAAAGAAGAAAAAGAAAAATGATAGTCTTACAAAATGACTGATGACACTACATTAAATTGTGTTATGGGGCTTTTTATCACAATGGCAAATAAGTGCTGTCAAAATATTAGAATTCTTGTCAGACAGGATCTTTTTGTTTCTGCTACATTACATTATGATGCAACTAATATTGCTGTTCGTGGCTTCACAATAAGCAGACTCATTTGAAAAACAAGACAAACAGGGTTTAGTGGGTTTGATAAATCAAAGGCAGCGATACTTTGCTACTTTAGGTCACCACTCCATCCTATCCTCATGTATTGGGGGAACTCCACTACATTTAGAGTTGGAACCCCATGTGTGTTTAGAGGCATGGTAGTGGGAGATATGTAAGGCTGACACATTTGTGCTTTTTAAGTGTCGAACTGGTTTTTTTTAATATTTTCTTGAAAACAGACATTCATAATATATATATATATATATATATATATATATATATATATATATATATATATATATATATATATATATATATATATATATATATATATATATAATAATAAGACTCAAAACAGCCACAAACTATAGAGAACAATTAAAGTAGACCATTCAATCACTACAATAAAGGAACACAGTTATACCTTCCTTATGTATTTACTCCTACTTTTTTTATTACTTAGGTTATAAACCAAAATGTCTTGGCTGTTCACACAGAAAAACTTCCTATTATACAGGAACTTAGGGTGCAACCATGTATTTTTCACTGCCACCACACTGCTGCAAAATACTCACTTCTATCCCAATTGCATGTAGTACCATTAATCCCCAACATCACTAATAAGCATTACTTTTTAATTTGCTTTTGCTTGCAAATAGCTCCTACAAAGCTCTGAACTCATACACAGAATAAAAGTCAAAATTTCCATATAAACAACCAGGTCTGCTGCTTATTATAATAAAAACATGGATAGGGGCCGATAGAGAGAGCCAGAGAAATGAAAGCTAGAGAGGAAACGTAGATCATGCCAGTAAAGACAATTTGAATTGAACTAAAAATGTAAGGGGTTAATAGGAATAGAAAAAGAGTGCGAGAGAGAGAGACATAGATACAGCGAGAGAGAGAGAGAGAGTGAGTGAGTGCTGGCCTAATAAAGCAAGCTATTCATTGTGCAACACGGTGGAATTTAATCAAGTTATGATTAATGTGTTACAGCTGCCGTTATCTTTTCAATGAAACCCGTTTTCTTCTGTCTCAGCCACCAAGGTGCACAGGAACAAACACACACACACATCATATGAGTCATGATGCACACACTCACATACATGCTGGAGAGCAGATGTCAGGGCACACAAGGTACACTGAGTCATAGAGGGTTTGCATGCACACACACACACACACACACACACACACACACACAGAGGCACCACCCAGATATCCAGGTAGACATTGTGCATCATAAAAGACAAGAGTGCACAAGCACACACACACACACACACACACACACACACACACGAGTGAGTGATAAGGTGTTGAATAGAAATGGCAGCATCTAATTGCATTTCTTTGTTAGTGTAATTTGATATGCTCCACAGGTTCGGGCCTTAATCAACACCTTTGAATTACTAATCAAAATATTCTTCTGTCAGACTTTTCTGACAGTCTGCTAGTGTGTTTGTGTTCGTGTGTGTGTGTATACTGTATGTGTGCATCTCCATGTCTCTGGGTCACAACGGTTCATGTGGGGACTTTGACCCTTTGGTCAAAGGTGGTTTTCTTTAATGTCATATGTAAAAACCATGTACGTATACACGCACTCACAATACAATCACTAACAAAAACCCTCGTTTTGCAGGTGACAAGTTAACAAAACTCTGTACAGTTAATAAGCTCCATCTACATCTTGTTTTGTAGCCCCAATTTGCTTGAGTAAAAAAGAAAAAAATGAATTAAACTTGTTCAAATGTGTTTCAGAAAAGAGAAAAAAAAAGCTTAGATTACTTAAAAGTCCGAAATCCCCCAAATATTTGTTTTGAAAGGACATTCTTGACTGTATTGAAAACAATATGAAGCAGTGATTTGTAAGTAACCCAGCCTTCCACTGGAAGCCCGTCCTATCCAAAAGAACTCACCTGTGCTCTGTGATGCTTTGAATCTTAAGCCAGGTCATGCCACAGTTTCATTGCTCGAAAAATAGCAGGAGGGCTTTGAAATTCCCCACAGCGGAGGTCTCCTTCTTTGTTAGATTCAATTTGTGGCTGCAAACAGCTGAACGTTCAGGATGTTTTCAAAAAGCTTTTTCCAGCTGAGGTGCATCAGCCGAAAAGGAGCAATAAAGGCTTCTTGCCATTGTCAGACCCATTTCTGTGTTGCATTTAGCAGACACTCTCATCCACATTGACTTGCACTGAGTGCGAGCAGCAGAATCAGCTTAACTTCCTTCATCACCAACATTATGCACAGCCAATAACACAGCCAGAGATCTCAGCATGGTAGAAAATATAAAATATTTCTGTGATTGTTGAGTGATCATGAAGAAGAAAGGAAAGTGAGGAAAGAAAATAAGAAGTGTGAGGCAGAAAAAGCACACAAACACATTTTAATACATTGCAGTCAGTTTGCCCTCCCAACACTCAGGGCTTGAAATTAACTTTCCCTCAGTGTCCCACAACTGTCCTAAATTCTACTTTCAGCTGTCCCAGACTTAACCATTGTCCCCAATAGAAGTCCCCCCCACCCCCCATTCTACATAATATAGTTTAATAACTTTCAATAACTCATCACTTCATTGAGTCACTCTGGTCCACCATGGAAGTTCTGAACACTTTTATTTTAAACACCATGCAGCTTCATAGTTTAACATTCAGTTCAGTTTGTTTTGAGTTCATATGTTCATCAACCTCATCATCTCCTTCCTGCTGAAGATACAAATACATCTTCATGGTTTAAGCCGTCACTGTGGCTTTCTTCAGGGGACTTACTTGCTTAACCACCGGTGTTTTTCAGCCATTCAGCATTTTTTGACTGCAGGCTTTTCACTAGCTGTCCGAGAATCCCAGAATGCATTTGCACCAACAGGTGATACGCCGTATTTGGTGACCCATTACATTCTGTGACCTGTGGTGGTGTTTAGATTGGTTTAAGCATGAGGAGTGAGATGAATATCAGGGCAGGTCACAGAATATGATGTGATGTAACACCTGCAGCGATGGCATCATGGCGGAGATTAAACTGAGCTGTTGATATGTAACTTAAGTAAGTTTTAACATTTTTTCCAGGCTGAGAAAGTAACCATTTAGATTCCCATGTGTGTTCAGTTTATCCAAATAACACCTATTTCAAAATTTGCGTTGACATTTTCTCTACTCTCCCAGAATCGTCCCAGACACCGTATCATTGCCCAGCATGCTATTTTCACTGTCCTCGGAACAACAGGACGTCCTTAAGTTCGAGCGCTGCCGGCACCGTCTGTCTCCCTCTTCTAACATTTAGAACAATTCACACCCCTTAGTGTGCATTGTGCACAAGGACTATTGTGTTCATGAGTCTAGTGTTAGGTGTGCATTTGCAACTGTATGTGTCTGTCTGTGTGCAACGTGTATTTTTGTGTTTGACTGTTTGACAGCTTCACTCCCTGACAAAGTGTCTGACACCTCTTCTCTGTCTGTATGCCTTCATAAAGATGTGTGAAAGCCTCTAACTGAAAATACAGACACATTCACACTCTTGTTACTAGGTAGATTTTACTATGAGTCAGCGACAATGTCTGTGTACAGTAGTAAACTTGTCTGACATCCACTGTTTGTGTGAGTAAGAGGAGAGATGCGCTGTGCTGTCTTATGACCCCACAGGCATGTATTATCCCTTCCTCACAGGATCCTGCCAGTAAATTGCTAAGCGATGTCTTCAGGATGCTGTAGAATACATATCTACAAACACTGGATTCAAAATGTGTGCAGGGACATTTCAGTGAACAGAAACGTCACGTGACCGCACCTTTAGCTGCATGAACAGGATGGATACCAAGTGCTGATGTCTGTAAATACTTTTCCCTAAAACTGGGGGACTGTGTGCAATAAGGACTAAGAATTCTAGAGTGCTTAAATAATATTATATTATAGTTATAGACATCAAGACATCAGGTGAAAGTTTTTCCCCGGCATGACACAATCAGTCCAGTAATTGACTTTGTAAGCTACTAGACTTTTCATTTGAGGTATTCCACCCAAATGAGTTTGATTTGAATGCGGGACTCCCAACAGTGAGTCAGAAAATGTGTCCATAGCACAAGAAAATCACTGTGGCTGCTGTCGTTTTGTCTCAGCAGTTGTTCCATTACTCACTGTCTACGGGGCTGCTTCGAGATTTATCTCTACATGACATAATTGCAGTCTGTTTGTCTCCTGTTTATTTTAGGATGAGACTGGATTAATTTCACAAATTACAGCTGGGCTACACAATATTACAGCAGTACCTGAAAGCCAAAACTCATGGTTAAACTTACCTCTGTTACAAGGAGTGGAGCAGGTGGGCCCAAACGCAGGAGACAGCAGGCGCAAGAACTGAAGAATTTATCTTTATTTGGGACTCAGGAGTGCAGGCAAAGCAAAACTGAACAGAATAGATGATCCGACAAAGACTGAACTGAACAACAGGACTTAAATACAAACTGAACTAACGAGGGAATAAGGAACAGGTGACTAGACAGGAGAACAGGCGAGGAGCTGATTGGCTGGGGGAAACACTGGGAGCAGGGCAGGGCTGATGAGGCTGATGCAGGGCAGATGTGGAGGTAAAAGCAGCCTGGAGAGGAGTACAGGAGCACCGGAGGGAAACACAGAGCAAACAGACAGCCAAAACCCAGAAAACACATTGAGACCAGACAGGACCATGACAACCACAACGTGTGCTGCGAAGCATCGAAGCTGATTATAAAACCCAGCAGAAGCTCTGATGAACTCTTCTCACTGGAAATTACATTCAGTACAAAGTAATAATCTACAAGATTTTAATGTAATTGAAGCATTGACTAGGTCAAGAAAAAAGACATTTACAGTTAAATATCACAGAAAATATCAGTTTTCCAGCTACATTCTTTGTCTACTTTCATATAACTTGAATTAACAGTCTGTGATTGATGTAAATCAGCAGTTCAGTTCTTGCTGTGCGTTCTGGTGAAACCTAATGTATAGACTGTATAGACTTCAGCCTTTCAGAATATAAGAAATATAATGGAATACCTTGTCATACTTAATTGTTGCAAATGCCCTTCATGATATATTTTTTTCTGGAGCAAGCAGCAGGTCTCATTCTGCCTCACAGGGAAAAAGTCCAGAATTAGATTTTGAGTAACTTAATATTTCTGATGAGTAGGTTCCCAGATATTTGAAACTTTTGCTACACCAAATAATATAATTAAATGCTGAGAAACTGAAGTGAAATTTAATAAGCATAATCTTTCACTCATGCCCACTTTTCTTATTCTGTCAATCCTTCTTTGCCTTGCTTCTTCAATTCTAATATTTCTTCTCTTCCGTTTTCTCTTTACTTTTCTTCCCACTCTCCTTTCAGTCTTCCCCCAGTTTCACATTTGTGCTGCTTTATTTGTATCACAAATAATATACAATATTTCATGAACATAATAAACTAAACTAAACATTTAGGACATGTAGGACAATCAAAATTTAGCACATGCTGCAGGAAGAAAAGGTTGCATGGAGTATACAGTATACTGTTGTTGTTGTTGTATATGTAGGTATATATTAACTTTATATATTATTATATATACTTTATTATATATACTTTGCTGTATTCCATAATGGGTTTAAATGGCTGCACAAAAACGACCACATTAGAGTTTTCAGGACATTTGGTTTTTACAAAACTCTATTGTTGTAAGATGTTTTACTGAAGTTCCTGGTTGTAATGCGAGTAAATCGTTAACACTTTTATTCTGAGATTCTTCTAGAGACACCATAAATAAAAAAGATTGTTGCTCAGATGATTAGCAGCTTCCACTGGCCTCTACACTGTTTAACAATCTGTGCCACTAAGTTAGATTTGGCAGGGAATCTGCTTTACACTACAAAAGCGGGATTGTGCATTATCACACATCAGACTGTGAATTTACTTCAAACTTAAGTGTTCAGTTCACTTGTTGCCAAAGTTTTTGTTACACTCAATACAGACAGTACATATAAGAGTACTTATTTATGTCAAAATGCATTATAATGTTCTGTGTACACCTTGTCTCTGCAGTGCCTGGCTCAGTGCCGATGGAGTCTCTGCAGAATACGCCCTACGAAGAAAAGATCTTCATGCAGTGGAAAGCTCCCAACGAGACCAACGGGGTCATCACACTGTACGAGGTCAGTCGAAGGGTCGGGGTATATGTTACTGGTTTAAATTTATGTACTAGGCAGCTTCAAAGTGTGAAGGTGTGAGACAGATTATGAGGTACAGCTACAATCCAACACAACAGCCCTCCATTAAAGACTGTCTTTGTAAACATAATGTTCAGCTCTTGACAGTGTCAGATTTAAGTCTGTGGTCAGGTTTTGAGGCTGGTGTTGTGTGTTTTATGTCCTGTTTCAGAATTACATTTCTCATTCTGATTTAATGCCTTTTGACTTGAAATGATGAGTTGATTGGTTTCCCTGTTCACTAAACTTATTCAATTTAACATAATTTGATGCTCCCATATGACATTTAAGTATGAAGAGACTTGTTTAATGAATACTTATTTGTCTTTTGGTAAATATTTGTTAAAACTTAGATTAATGTAAGTAGACATCAAACCTCACTTGTGCTGCTCGTCAACTTGACTGAACAGTTGTTAATTGTAATTAATGTTTTAAGGCCGTCGAAGTTCAGAGAAGTTGATTCAGTGAAATTTACAAAGCAGCAACTTATTAAAAAATGAACAAACTATTCAGCACTACTTCAGTTAACATGATTTTAAGGCAGAAGGAAAAAAAAATCTCAATGTTTTTGAGTGTGAGCTCCACAGTGGTTTATTTCAGGGCCACTGGACTGTAAAGGATATACAAAAAACACTGTGGCGGTTGAATACTTAATGAAATTTTGACACCAACACCAGCCTCAAAATGACCCTCAAAATGACAAACACACTCAAAACATACAAAGGTGAGTGTTTTTTTTTTTGTTTTTGTTTTTTTTTTCCTCTTCAAATGGATATCATGTCGGATTGAAACCACTGGGTTGTAACAGCGTGTGAAGCAGAGGGTTGCAGGTTTAATGCTGATCTCATATCTGAGAGCTTTCATTTCACCTCGACTGGCCTTCCAGCAGCGTTCTGTTTTATTACAACTGCAGCACAAACCCCAGTGTCTGTCTGTCTGTCTGATCTGCAGCCAAAACCAAGAGATCTCTGCCGTCAACACTGACAAGGGGCAACCAAACAAGTTACACATGAGAGTGGAGGGAAGATTTGGGTGGAAATTATTGGATTGGAAATTATTTTTGAACTGATCCGAACCACATGGAATTTAATTTATAAATTGTATGCAAACATGTGACCTACTGTACACCAAACATATTCAGATAAATAATCAGCCACCATAACATCCTTCACTCTTCTGAAAAGGCTGTCAAGGTGATTTTGGAACGTGGATGCAGGGATTTCATTCAGCCACAAGACCATTAGTGAGGTTGGACATTGATATCACCATATAGCGATTAGCCCTGGCCTGCCATTATAAATCATCCCAGCAGTATTGGATGGCGTTAAGGTTAGGTTAGGGCTCTGTGTAGGACAGTCAAGCTCTTGCCCACCAACAAATAAAAAACATTGTCATTTTGAAACAGGAAATGGCTTTCCCCAAACATACATGAAGTTGGACAGGGGTTTCCTTATACCTTTGGCAATGTATATTTGAATTCATAAAGTAGAAAATGTGGCAAAAAATCAATCTAATGTCATTTGCCTGAGATATAGTAGTCGTCATAATTCTGCTCCGCAGCAGCTTGACCAAGCAATGCCATAAAGGAAAACACGTCACACCGTTTTGAAGAAAACCAAGAAACCACTTGAAAGGTATATATAAAGATAATATACAAGGCAGGAACTTTGTTTAAATCAATGGAAACAGTGATGTGCTAGATTATAATATGACGAACACAACACAGTCAGGTCACATTGTTATCATTGTTATATCAAGGAATAGATATGAACACTCACGTAAAATTAGATATGAGCAGCAATTTAAAAGTGTGTGTGAAATCTTGTGGAAGCACAGAGAAAAGTAGGGCTTGAAAATGAAGAGAAAATGGAAGAGAGACTTATCCCCTGACAGCCCTTGAGACAATGTTTGGGATAGAGTGAGATAGAGACACAGATTGAGACACGTGGGTGTACACTTTTATGTGTGTGTGTGTGTATGTGTGTGTGTGTGTGTGTGTGTGTGTGTGTGTGTGTGTGTGTGTGTGTGTGTGTGTGTGTGTGTGTGTGGTTATAGACAGTTTATTTGGGTTGAAGTTGAGTTGAGCCTTCTATCTAATGAATTATTGACCCGTTCTCTGTCTCCTGTCGGCCTCTTATATCACTGCATCAAGGAGCTACCTCACACCAAGACCTGGCAGGGCTATTAGTGTGTGTGTGTGTGTGTGTGTGTGTGTGTGTGTGTGTGTGGTCCAGGTATTCCTCATGTTGTGGGGACGTAAATCTGCTTACACAGTCATGTTGTGGGGACTCGCCTTCCTTATTGGGACAAAAAGCAAATTCCTTTAACAGAAATCATTAATTTTAGGGTGAAGACTTGTTTTAAAGGTAAGGTAGGTTTAAGGTTAGGGTAAGGTTAGGGTAAGGTTAGGGTAAGGTTAGGTTAAGGTTAGGGTAAGTCTCCAGGAAATGAATGTAAGTCAATGTAATGTGATGGAAACATGACTGCGTGTGTGTGTGTGTAAGAATGTGTGAAGTTGGGGGTATGTGTGTGTGACAGGTTCTTCATCAGGGCAGAAATTATAAAAACTTTACTAAATAGTATAAATAAATAGTATAATACCAATATGCTACATAAAGGCTTTTAATGTAACTCCTCTGCTTGCTCTGCCAAAAAGTGCCCCAAAGGTTTTTTCTTTTGTCTCCTTTTTCTTGATTTGAAACTGTCTCTTCACATTTTGACATACATATTGTTTATTCTGTGTTTCTGCTGATATATGAATCTAAACTTTGTGCTCTCTCTGTCTTCTGATGTCAGGACTATTAAAACCAAACGTTCTGTATCCTGACACACAGTTTTTAAAATACAACAAGTTTCAGTTGATTTGTATAATGCTGGTTTCTAAGCTTCCTTTGGAAATTTGTAACACAAATGTGAACATATTTTGCTGTTGGACTTTGGTCTTCAACTAATGATTATTTTCATTATTCATAAATCCAGTAATTTTTCAATTAAACAATCTATGAAATGTCAAAACGTTGACAAAAGCACGGAAGCATGGAATACAGAATGTTTGGCATTTTTGTTTGATAAAGGACTAAAAAAAGATTTAATGATTTTTTTAACTTGGTTTCTCTAAATTTTCTGTTAAAGAACTAAGGGCTGTGACAGTCTTTCTGTCCATAATGTTCCCAAGAAGCAGTTGCATCAACAATTGTATCTCAGAAACACCAGTTCCTGCTCAATTAATTAATCGACTTATCTTTTCGGCAGAATTTATAGTTACACCTTTGCATTACAAGTTGAGGAGTCATGTTGGAGGAGGTGCCAAAAACAGCTTGGTTATTTAGATCATTGCTTGTAATGTCTAACACACTTCTTTGCTAAAAATACTTTCAGCTCGATTGAGGGTATAGTTGTATTTTAGCAGCACGTTTTCAACTCATCTTACAACCTCACAAATCAACAGAAGCACATCTTATTTTGGCAGCATCTTCCTCTCATATAATTGCCTCTATTTTCTCCCGAGCCCCTTCTACCTCCTAACATCAATCTCCAGTCTCTCCTCTCTTTCTGCGCACTACACTGACCACTCAGTAGCATCTCTGAGACCTCCATTAGACCTCGACCCGGAGCTTGAAAAACACTCTCCGCAGTCTATAAACCTCTTGGGACCGTCATCAATTTCACCTTGTTTTGTGTCGGTTTCATTAATATGAATCTAAGCTCCCTGCCCCCTCTGCCCGGTGGAGGCGGCACGTCTCAGCATCATCTGTTAAACATATCAGAGTCTCAACACAATGTGCTGCTATTAGAGATAATTACTATAATTGCAGCTATTGACAGGATTAAAGGCATCATCTGCAACATCTAAAGGGGCTCTTGTCGTGTCCTATCCTGCTCTGTTGTCTCTTGTATTTTCTTTTTTTTTTATCCTCTCTGTGTCCCTCGCTTTTCAGGATAGAAAGCATGAATTACACCATGGACAATGAGAGGGAGGGGGGGAGGAAGGAGGTGGGGGGGATGAGATAGATGGGTGGAGGTGGAGAATTGTTAGGAGAGATAAGGAGAATGAGAAGAACGAAGAGAGAACTGGAGAGGAGATAAAAGGTATCAAGTGAGCAAGTGGAAATGTGTCGGAAAGAAAGAATATTCGTCATATAGCATGATTACATGAATTAATTCAGTGTGCAAATATGATCACTTCATCTCTCGTATGTATTACTATAATTGCAGCTAATTACAGGATTAAAGGAAACATCTGGGTGAGATCTAAAGGGACCGAGGCCCCCCTCTCTTACTCCCCCTTGTCCTCTATTCATCTGAAAAAGGATAAATGGTGTCTGGGGAAAATGTGATGGAGGGAGGAAGTGTGTGGGAGGGGGGGGCAGGGAGGAAAACATGGATAATAATTGATAATAATAATTTGGAGAACTATTAATATGTATTTTTAGTGGATGCAGGCGTGAAGAGTAATGATTCTAAAACAGGATTTTTAGTTTTTTTTGTTCTCAAAGCCTTGTGATAGACCACTGCAGCAATTCAATTAATTCTAATCATGACACAAAAATAAATTACAATCTCAGAACTATAGACAAATAAATAGTGGCCTGATATGTATTTTATAGAATCTCTGAAATATAGACAATCCAGTCTGTAGAATACGAATTCATCAAGCACTGTTATCTGTTTTTTTTTGTAATCAATAACTTAGGTGACGTGCATGTCCCATTTTTTATTCCAAATTTCTCATTTTGGACGTAAAATTAGAAAGGAAATGAGAAAGAATGACCTGCTATAAACGTACACTTTAAGTACCTGGAACTTTTGTACATCAGGGAACTCAGTAACAAAGTTAATGCAGGTTTTACTGTAATCTTTTTAAATTGGCACGGCACATTTAATTGGCACTTAGGTCAGTATGTCTTTCCTATAGCTGACGTTTAGCCTCGGACGGGTTTGAAATTCCCATCGGCCAGCAGACAATTGCTGATAAATGAGTCTGTCCCACCCTCCACTTTGGCTGGTCACCGCCAATCAGTTGGAGAATACGTCAAATTGTAAACTTCTAATCCAAAATAATGAACGTGAGTGGTGAATTTAGGATGAACTTGACATCGTGGCAAGAGGACAAAGTAGTTAATTTCCAGCCTTTCCTTTCCTTCACAGAGTGGATTAGACTAAAATTGATGCTGGATTTTCACTCTGATCTTCTTAAACTGGCATGGTGCAACTTAATTGGCGCTCAAGCTGGTCAGTAGATCTGGGCCAGTTGGGATTTAGCTGCAATTAGGTCTTAAATGTAGGAATTTAAAATATCAGGTTTTAAATCTGGGGGTTTGTTCTATGGGTGGTCTTAAACAGAAACGGATGGTCAGTGTTTGATTCCAAGAGAACCTGCTCTTGTATCAGAATTTTAATTTGTAATCTCAGGCAAATTTATATAATAAACAATAAATATTAAATACAGGAGTTTCATTCCAATGAAATATCCAGCATTTGCATATATACTGCAGTGATAAAAACCACAGCAGCTGTTTAAGACCTTTGAAAATAAACATTGTGAAACTGAAGGCTTCCACTCTAATTGATTTAAATGGATCTATATATTCTGCCATGGAAGACTCCCTGCAACTTCTCCCTCTCTGGCCCTTCAGAAAAGACACATACATTGACGGTTGCTGAGATGAGAATAGACGAGCACTCAAACACACAGATCATGACCTTGTCAATCCCTTCTGTGATTGCCTCGTCAGACCATCCAAGCGTTACGGGTCGTCTCTGTTAGCTAGCTTGCCTCCCTGCTGGTCTCTGCAGAGTTATTCCTGAACCCCCGCTAGCTTAACAGATGCTGGTGCTAACATTGATTAGAATAAAGCAGTGAAGCAAGTCATGGGATCACAGCTTTGCTGATTCGGTTCGACCGACCAATTAGTCAAATAATTTCATGTTTAATTCTAATCTGGAAATAACTGAATATTCAGGTTTTAGTCTTCAGGTTTTCGTTCTTTTGTTTTTAAATCTTTGTATTGTGTAAATTAATGGTAAAATATGAAAATCCGAATCAGTTTAATTGATCATTGACATACTTACACAATACTTGATTGTTACTGACAAACACTACCATCGAACCAATACGAACGTTGCTTTGCACAGATAAAACTGAACTTAAATGTATTGTTAGTAAAATTGGTATATATTGGTTAGACTGCGATCTTTAGTTAAAGAAAGCTGGATATGAGGAAATAGAAATATGAGCTATGATGTCACAGGCATGTAAAAACAGGTGCAGCTGCACGTATACATTTACTGTATTTGAAGATATGTTCAAAATGCTCTAAATACAGAAATATTGACAGGAATCTTTACATAGAGGCAAATAAGAATAAGACCAAAACATTTACTCCATAACCTCGACCAGAATAATTCATAACTTCTAAACAAAATGATTTAACTTAACTGCAACAACATTTAACTTACAATACATTTAAACAAAATACATTCACCAAATCATAATTCCTGGTCTGTCACTTATACAGAGTTTTATATCATATAAACCCTTCAAAAGAAAGACTGTGGTTTGTGTCTTGTCTCATACCAAACGTCATTGATCTTTCACTAACCATAACTACATAGTTATCTAAATGTAACCAAACCTTAACTGTAGAAGAGTCATTTTTGGGATTCACTGATAAATTACCCATCATGTAATTTAGGTATAATGACTCCTTCAATCATGTGTGACCATCTGTCTTAATGCGGTGACATATTTCAAGGCACTCGGCCCTCCAGCTGCTCAGTATCCAGCAGCAACACGGGGAAAAAAATAAGATTTTGCTGACAAGCCTTTGAGCTGTTTAATCCAACACACCAAAGTGATAGGCTACTAGTACAGTATAGTTATTCTGTTCTGGTCTTGTGTGTGAATAACTTTACTCCCTAGTTCTTCTCTCTTCAAGCAGGGCCTTTAATCAATCACAAAAATCAATACTGGCAACCAGTCTGGCATTTATTTCAGCGAGTTACTCTGTTCCAAGCTCTTGATTTCTGTAGAAACAGCAGACATATAGTTGTTACGTTCTCTTCCCCTATCGCTGGTTTCTGAAAGAAGAAATGATTGATTCTCATTATAAGAGCAGCAGTCGCCTGAGGTGATCTCGTTATTGATTCCATTTACTGTTTACTGAGCGATAGCAGTGGTTAAAGACGCCTCAAAAAACCAACAGGGTAATTTATGGCTCAAAGATGGCACGACAGAGTTCACCAGACTTCTCTGCATCTGCAAGATTCCTGCAGTATAACTCAACAATTTAAATGGGTTTCATAAGAAACTCTGAAATCCTCAGTAATACGCAGAATTTTAGATTTTAGCATATAAAATGATCTGTATTTGTAAGACAACATTATTAAGGTTAAAGTAAATAAATAATCCATCCTTAAAGGACCAATCTGTAACTTTTAATAAATAAATTGAAATTATTGCAATTATGTTTAAATATTGTAGTTATTGAAGATTTAGACTTACTGATGAATAAACATATAAATGTTTGCCTGGTGTTAGTGGGCGTATCACAAGACCCGTCATTGTTATGACAGAAGATTTCCAGTCCTGTCTTCTTGATGTTGGGCTGAACCAGTAGTTTACCATGTGGATGGTACAGATTGGTACAGATTTGGCCTTAAACAAAGAAACATACACTGAAAACTGTTTACTGACAGGCAGCTTGTTTGCAAGTTTGATCTCAGCTGGCTTCTAATACCAGACTCAAAGCTTAACACAGTCTTTTACTGGAAGTTCACTTTGAGTCTGAAACACACACACACACACACACATATACTTTAGCTACTGATTGGCAAGAGAAGATCTCTGCAGAGAAATGCCCTGCAGTAGTATGTGCATGTATGTTTTTTTTTTTTACTAGAGTATAGCTCAACAGCAGATGAAAATATGGGGGAACACATGCAATACAGTACAGCCCACACACATATAGAGTCTTCTGTTTATACAAGATCTAACCAGCGTTTCTAAAAGAGAGGAAGAAAGAAACAGAAGATGGAATGAATTCAAAATACAGCTTCTGTTTATGTAGAAAGCATGTGATACAGAAATAATTGCCACTTATAAAACTTACAGTCAAAAAATAGAAGCAGAACCTTCACTGATAAAGAGAAGTGAGAAACATAACTTTAATCCTTTATCCAGCTTCTGTATCTCCTTCCTGTTTTCCTCTTTTCCTCTGTATTGTTTTTCATTTCTGTCAATAATGGACTATATTTAGTGTGGCTTTCAAGTCCTTGAGCTGCTGACCCCATTTACTCTGTCACACTACCTGTTTGGCTTGCAGGGGAATGGCCTGGTGTCACTTACACCTGTGTGTGTGTCTGTGTGTACTTGTAGGTAGTAATGCAGCTCTTTTCCTTTGTTTGTGTAAATCTCTAATATTTATTACAGCCTGGCACCTAGAACATCTCAAGCTAAAAAAAGAGCAAATTGCACTGTTAAAATTATAAGCAACGTGCATGTGTGCAGGTGGTTTAACTAAATCTCAGTGATTTAATCAGTGATTTCACCTACAATGATTATGGTCGAGTCTTTTACCACTTCTACTCAACAGTGCTTCTCTTTTTTTTACTAAGAGACAAGAGTGTTTTAAAAAGATATGGGCTTTCACCTCCAGAAATAGTAAAGTAAATGTGTTTAGTCACAACTGTTGGATTATAATCATCTTGGAAAGCTTTGTTGTGAAAATACTAAAAATATGAGGGGTCGTTGTTCTCCGAAGGCACTGAAATAATTTGATCATCGTGTCAAAACAGTATGCCTGGAAATGAGCCAAAAGAGACTCTCCTCTCTCTAACAAACTGAGCAAAACAACATGTTAGCACCAGGGAACACAGCGAGCCTGCAAAATGATGACATATAGGCCTTAGCCTGTTAGCGTATCCCTTAATCTTTTTGGGTATTTCATTTGAGACATTTCTTTTTAGATATTTGGATGGAGTTTGCGGCCTTGGTACGATTCATTTGGGCAGATCTGAACATTGTAGGTTGAACTTGGGTGTGTAAACAACTGTATCGGGACCCTTTGAGGATGTGGTTTTGGTCTGGTCCTAAACACACTGAAAGTGGTTCATTTGGGAACGTGATCCAACCTCGATCCAACCCATCTGCTCGGTGTACTAGCAGTACGCCTGGCGGTACTCAGTTGCTAGCAGCGAGCCGGAGAGAGATCCAACCTGGACTAGCGCAACAAAGTTCTTCGGGACCTACTTCCTGTTTTTATGTTCTTGCTGCCATCCCAGACACAACTAACCAATGAGCAGAGTGAACATTCTCACGCCACCAGTATTTAAGTGGGACTACTAATATCTCCCTGTGAATTAGTGCAGAATTTCAGTTGTCCATGTCACATCATTACCTGCAACTGTGGTTGCAGATTTATTTCAACTACTGTAGGGCTTTCTGACCTTAGACCTTGGCCATTTAAATATAATAAAACAAGTTTCTACATCTCCTCATTTTTAAATGTGACTAGTGCTCATGCTGAGAATATAAAATCACAAAAAAGGGAGAGAAATCTGAGCAAATATATCATTATCTTTTGGAAATCATATTGTGCTGTTTGCTCTAGAGACTTTTTTTGTAGGGGACAGTATTAATTTACATAAGCATGTAACCTGTAACTGGTACGGTTAAACCCATTTGTGACAATGCATAATCAATGCACTTTTGAGTGGCAGCTATTTGTAACCATTATGATTAATTATATTCTCTTTTTTTTCTTGAGGGGATGAACTTATAAATATTCTTCAGTTGTAGTAATTTTGTGGAAATTGTTGCTTGTAAATAACAAACACACACACACAAAGATGATGATAATGTAGTACTAACAAAACTGAAAAAAAAAATAATGTACATATCAAAGAGAATAAATGAGTACAGGTCTCTTAAAACAACTCTAAAACTGTAGAACCCTGACGGCTCTAATCTGTCTGCCAGTAGTCAAAGAGAAGAGGATTATACACCTAGACACACACACACACACACACACACACACACACACACACACACACACACACACACACACACACACACACACACACACACATAAAGACGGGGGTAATAGTCAGAGAGGATTATCCATCCAGACCCCCACCCCTACCCTCTGTCTCATACACACACACACACACACACACACACACACATACACACAGAGGATTATCCGCTACACTCTAATCTCTCAGGCACTACTTCCTTCCCTGCAGCCAATCAGGGCTCCTCTGCCATCAATCTAGCCAATCACATGTCCCCTGAGAACCCTGCAGGCCAAAAGTACAAACCAGCTGTTTGCTGGTTTGTAGTTTTCGAAGGATGGAGGCATAACTGCACATCCCTCGATGTCTTTTCCTGTCAAATGCTCATTTTCATTTTCTAATACTTTCCTTTTCATTTCTCCCTTATTACCTCGCTGCTGAGGCCAGGTCTTCCTCTGCAGTCTTTATTTCTTTGTTTCTCTTCTTTATTGCCCCAGTTGTACAGCCAGTTATCTATAGCCTCTGTTGAGTTTATTTTTAATATTCTGTAATATATTTCCACTTCACTGAGTGACTTTAGTGGGAAGAGGGAAACATTTAATTTCAATAAACAAAAAAAAAGAAAAAGAAGAGAATGTCCTCTGCAGCTCTTTCAACTTTCTATTTTTTAATACCATCATAGAAATATAGTCAGGGTGCTGTGACTCTGACTTTTGACCTATCACTATTGGTTACAGTCTGGTTACAGCAGTAAGAATTTAACGCTTTCCTAACTTTAGCTCTAGATGAAAAATAATATGATACCTGAATGTAAAATAAACGGTAAAACTCCAGTGAGATTATTTGTCTCAATAAAAAAAGAGCACTGTTGTAGCGGTTTTAGAAGGTGGCTGAACTATGGAAGCCTATGCAACATTTTTCAAAATGCAACATTTTTCAACTGTATGCTCAAACGCACAGATGTCACATTAACTAATTTTAGACAGCCACTGGCCTGATGTATTTCTATTGTGCTCTGAGGGTCCTTTCTGTATTTCTTTGTATTATATATTTCTATATATTAAATGTGTTTATTATTGTTTTCTTCACACATGTGTTGGCACTTGTATATAATATGTTGATCAGTGATAGAAGGGGTTTTGCACTGACTGTCACTGTTTTTATTTCCTGTTACATGCAGAACAAATAGAAGTTAGATTTAAAAGAAAAAAAGGAACAGAAGTTAATGATTCCCACAACACTCAGGATTTTTCATGGCTTCAACTTGCTGATACAATGAAAATCACATAGTCGCAACACACAAAAATAATCACTGCCTGTGGTGAATAATTGTCAGCAAATGATTTTTAATGTGAGTGAGAGCAGAAGATGTTTAGTCTACATTATCGTCTGGAGGGAGAATGCCCTTCCTGTCACCTGTCTTAACTC
The DNA here is from genome assembly GCA_038419695.1 of Scomberomorus guttatus. Taxonomy (NCBI): domain Eukaryota; kingdom Metazoa; phylum Chordata; class Actinopteri; order Scombriformes; family Scombridae; genus Scomberomorus; species Scomberomorus guttatus. Next base: position 32,271,927 of record CM076446.1, on the reverse strand, counting down.
AGCCGGCAAGAAGTTGCTGTGTGGCTGTCAAACAAGTGTCAATCGGATGCGAATTCAGGCCGTTTCCTGTCAAAATGTCACCAACGGTTGATTTTCTGGAGTAATTTTTCTGGAGTTCACCTCTTCCTGGGTGAACCAAGTTTCTTTCTTACCAGAAAGTCTTTGATACTTTTATGGTGGGGGTGGTATTGATTTCGATGTGAACTTTGGTTGCAGTGGGCTGCCATAGTAGACAAATGCAGGATATAAGCTTTTTCCAAAGTACTTCTACGCTGTCATTTGTTGAACTTTATATTCCCAGAACTCATCGCTCCTCCCTTCTGCCTCTGGACTGCTGATTGAACAGCCTGATAAAGCGATTGAGGCCTTTGTTAGAGATTAACAGCTCAGCTATTTATGAAGCTAGAATATTATTGCTATACTGCTCATCTCTGCATTTCTCTCTTTTGTTTTCCCATCTCTCTCTTGTGTATATTTATCTCAATGAGAACTATTGTGCTGCCTGTAAATTTTATCAGACTATATTTAGTTCCCATCTCACTCGTCTTTTTTTCTCTCACTTCTGTTTGCTTATCAAGAGTCGATGAGAACAATGGACACAGCACGTCTAGGAAATATTATTTGACTATTATGTGTCGTTATTTCTTTCTCCGGTTAACTTATCTAGTTGTGAACAATAGAAAAATGGGATGAGGAAAACACCAAAGATCCCATTTGTGTTTTTGTGTATGTATGCATAAGTATTCATGTGTGCATTTGCATACATGTTGGCATTTATTCTGGGATGTTTGCATTTGCATACATCTTTGGGTTGGTGTGTGTGTGTGTGTGTGTGTGTGTGTGTGAGAGAGAGAGAGAGTGTGTGAGTGTGCACATCTTGGTATTAGCATGTGTGTGTTTGTCTTTCTATTCGTAGTGACCCAGAATGTTTTGACATTTTAAAGTTGGGAAGTAGGAGAACAGTCTGTCCCAAATGGAAACTTCTAAAAACAGAAATGCTGGAACTTAAAACAATAGGTGTCTGCTGAGTTACAGGGCAAGGCAGGAGGTGTCAGGGTACACGGTGAGTGGAGCAGAGGAAGAAAGATATATTTTTATTCAGGCTTTATTCTGTATATTGCAACTATAAGAAAGTTACAAAATGTCTTCCTGCCCTGAATTCATCTTAGGAAGCTCTTTTTTTTCACTAAGTTGGAAGGCAGGGTTGCAAATGTCAAGGTGCAAAGAGATGGAAAGCATTATGTGTTATGCATATTAGGCCTTGACACAGTTAGTAGAGAGAGTTTGAAGGCAGGGCAGGAGATGTCAACATCCTGGAAAAGGCACTATTATTTATCTTGTATGTGGGAACTTTAGGATATATATTTTGTATGTCTTGTATTTTATGCTTTAGAGGGCAGAATAGGTGGTATAAAACATTATGAAATATAACACAGGGGTGTTTTTGGAGACAGTGTCTAATGAGCAGGACAGGAAGTGTCAAAACACAGAGAGAGGATAGTGGATTTGTGATGGCAAGTCTGATTCTGTTTGTCCTGTTCAGCAAACCTCTGTAGGTGCATTCAGAGGCAGGATTGTAGTTTTCAAGCTCTGGGGGAAAACTGTTATTTTAAATATATTATGCTACAACCTATTATGGTTTTGGCATTAATAACTAGCACAAACTAGTCTACTTTCAAACTTGTCATACAGATGTTGACACTGACATCATTGCCAAGGTGATTTGGTTATTAATTTATTTTTACATTTTTATAAAAATGCTCAGGGAAGTTCTTCATATGCCAGATTAAGTAATGAATAGCATCTCCACTTCAAACAAAGGATTTTGAGTATTCAGCCTCATGTAACAACGGTTACATGTGACTGAAAGCGAGACAGAAAAGTTTAGTCGAAGGGCAAGAAAAAGCGAGTGTGCTGCCCATAAAATTCCAGAGTTTGGAACCATTATTGATGTGTAAAATTGCAGTGTACTGTAGATGAAATACATAATGTTTTATAGCCCCAGCCCCTGGGCATTGGTCTGTATAAATGCATAGTAATAATAAAGACTGGAGGGAAGTCTGATCTTGCCAGTTTAGTAAACCGCTAACGTTCAGCCCCAATGTTACTGAACACACTGCAAAAAGGGACGTGAGAAAGTTAGGCAGCAACTGAAACCAACTTTACCCATTTATACAGCTGTAATCTGCTTCGGATCAGAGCATCTACTAAATGCTTAAAGAGTAGAGCGGTAGTAAACAATTTGATGTTCTACTCAAGTGAATGGAAGAGAAATAAAACAGAGGAGGAAAAAAAAACCAAACACCTGACATAGTTCCTACTTAATTCAACACCACAGAGAACAGCAACACTGAGATAGTAAGGAATGAAGCCACCGCATATTTTCTAATAAAACAAACAAGAGCACAGGGAATAAAAAATGGCAAATGACAAAAGTGAATTAAAATAGCATGTCTACAGCAGTGATTCCACGATGGCGCCTTGTAAACATTGTTTATTTCCATAAAACTTGGCTCAAAAAGCTGCAGCCCCGCAGGGCACACTGCTGCTGAGGTGTGTTTGATGAAGAGGGCTGCTGGGTAAAAACCACGGCTTCTAATACTCACCAGCATCAGTCTCCTGCATGGACAAATATGTGCAAACACAAGTGTGAGCACACAGTGTGAGGCCACACTAAGAGATGCACGGACACCTGCACAGGTACACTGTTTCTGGCATCACATTCTAGCAAAGCAGCCCTTTTAACAGTTTTTTAAATGTAAACTAACTGTGTTATTGGTTAATTAATCACTTACTAATGCAGCAGAGATCAGTAATAAAGCAAGAACTTATAAGAACAGAACAGACAAGAAGTGCCATGCTGGAGGAGAATTACCACCAGCCAGAGAGATTCTTTACAACCATCTAAAAGTTGTACTTACTAATGGCTTACAACCGATCTATAAAGCAGTGGTAAATGACCTGTGAAGTATTTATAAAGCCCTTAGTTACAACATAAAACCCTAAAGGATACCTTACTAAAAAGTGGTACCCTGGCATTAATGGTCTTCCCTCTCTTTGCATCACTGAGCCGACTATCCCTCGTGTCTTTAAATATATGATCTTTCTCACTTTCTGCTTCTTGCCTTTGTCCCTCTCTTTTCCTGTTCCTCTAATCCTTTTCTTCCTTTTCTGCATCTGTCCTATGTTTACGTCCTCTGTCTTACTTGCTAATTCAATCACACACACATACACACCTTCCCTCTGGTGAGTTATCCCCCACAGACGCACACTCTATTACCCAAGATGCACTGCCTTGCTGCGCGCCTGCCTTTTCATTGGCCAATAAAACAACCTGAACTTTATGGCTCTACCGATTCCAAGTACATCAACTAGGAGAGGGCATGGTTGAGTAGATCAACCGTGGAGAGAGAGAGAGAGAGAGAGAAATGCAGAGAAGATGGAGAAAATAGTGGAGAAAGAGGAGGGGGAGAAATAGAGAAGGGAAGAAGAAAGAAGGAAGAAATTAGTCAACACTCAACATGGGAAGAGAGAGAAGAGAGAAAGAGTGAGTAGGTAAGACGAAGGAAAAGGCAGAGAGAGAGAGAGAGAGAGAGAGAGAGAGAGAATAAAGCCCATAAAAACATGGAGAGCCATTCATGACTTATGAAATAACAGTCATTGATGTGCAAACCAAAACTGCAGCGTAGATGAAATAGGTGATATTTTATTGTTCCAGCCCCTAAGTCCCAGTCTGTATAAATAGCTATTGATTTAACATGTTTTATTCAGCCAGCCAGGCGAACTTTCAGGCCTGGGAGACGCCAGCTGCTTGTAGAAGGTGAAGCTGCTGCTCTGTCAAGGGCTTTCTGCTGCATTTTAGAGCGTTGTCTTCTATTGGCTAAAGGTTTTCCAAGTTCCTTAATCTGAGAGGCGTTTAGTTGTCTGTCTGTGTTGTAGCTGGGGAGTTAAGTACCAGGAAAGTGGAGAAAAAAAAAACAAAAACTTGTCATCATAGTTTCACTTTCTCAGTGCACTTACAAACATACAAACTGACATCATCAAGCTAAATGATATCAGATGTTACTTCACATTCATTTGCAGACTTTTTATGTCCAAAGCATCTTATATTTTTCCCTTACATAGAAGTTGGGAGCAGTTTTAAGGTTCATGTCTTGCTCCAGGACCGGCTGAGCTACAGACATCCCAGATTCAAAGGACAGTGAAGAAAACAGCATTGTTTCTATTTTTTCTTTATTCTACGTCCCCTGTCCACCGTAGCTCTATATTTGCAACCTTGTGTTTCCTCTCTGTCCCTGTCTTTATCTCTTTCTTTGTCTCACACGCGTAAACCCAGTGACACATTCACACATCACCATTCTAGCCTGCAGGCCTAGTTGAAGTGAGGCACACAGCTGTCAGTGCTTTTGATATGAATCCGCAAATGGAGCGACGGGGGCCGCCCGACGTCCACGAGTGTGAAGTGCTGAGATCCTCCTCCCACCACCATCGACCCAAAGACTCACACACTTACACACACACATCACCACAACCCATTTTACACAAACATCCAACTACATTACTTGTTATCACACACTTTGTTTGCTCTCTTGCTTCCTCTCTCTCGTCCGTCCTTGTTCAGTCTCTCAGCCTCAGTTTGGCTCTTTATTCTTTCTTTCACTCCTCAGTCTCCGTTTTTATCTTCCACTTTAACTTTATTGCTATTTTTTTCACTTTCTTTTCCCTTCTCCCCTCTCCATTACAATCCTTTTTTTAATTCAATGTGCTTTGTCATGGTGATAGTATATTTTATTAGGAAAACATGTAACAAGACTAAATATGTAAGATGAAAAACACTCTCCCCGCCTCAATTTCAGTTTTCAGTGTTCTTTACTGGCATGCAAATTGAGAACAATATTACCAAATGGTAAAAAAACATTTAAAAATAATTAGTTTGTACATTAAATTAAACCTCTCTCTGGAATCTGGAGTGTGTATGTGAACCTTAAAGCGTTCATTCATTACAGCTGTGTCTCAGTGACTCTTCCTCCGTCCCTCCACATCTTTATTTTGCTCCCTTTATTGTTTCTCTCTTTACTCTCTGCATCACTTCAGCTCCTTCACATGTTGTGTTGTTCTGTATGAATTCATTTCAACATTTCAAAGCAGCTTTATAGCACAAAGAAATGTAAAAAAAAACATAAGAAATCACTTAAATCAGTAGATACATTTATATAAAATAAAAAAAAACTATAGATACTTTGATTAAATAACTTATAATACACATAATATGTTTCCATTGTTAAAAACCCACTATATAATTTGACTGACAGTCATATTCACCTTTACAGTACTTTTTATATGTAAGTCTCTTTCTAGTTGTCTGGCAGAGTCTAGGTTCAGCTGTCCTACCTTTAAACCAGAACTTAATTTAAAATCAAACCCTAGTCTTTCAGGTTTTGCAGTCCATCTGGGAAATAGGCTGATCTGCGATATTGTTTTCCTTGTTGCTATTTGATGTCCGAATCATCGGGTGAAGCTATGAGGCGTTAAGCACCTTCAAGTCAGATATAAGGACTACTGAGGATGTGTGAGAGAGATATCAAGCATGGTTTGAAGCTCAGTTTCTCATTTATTCTTGTTTTCTATCTCAGTCAATCTGTCTTTAAAGATTTTTTCTGGCCCTTAGTGGATTTGCCTGTGTGCAGTGTAACAGGAAACATGGACATAATGGAAGAAAGGATGACATGTAACAAAGATCCTCAGCCGAATTCAACTGGAGTTGTGGTTACTGTACATCCATCTTAGAATACTGGTCTGTCAAGTTTTCACTCTCACTCTGCATTATATCTACATGCACACTGCTCAGTATTTTTGTCTTTGTATGTGTCTCTCTTCATTATACTCAGTCTGTTGTATGTAAACCTCGAAGAAGTTTGTGTTTTACCCCATTTGTCTGTTGATAGCAAGATATCCCAGAAGATAACCAACAGATCTGGACTGTATTTGGTGTACAGGGTGCTCTCATTCCCATAATGTTGATTTTGGTGGGGATCTGAATGTAGATTTATTAGACCTCCACTTGTGCTGGTGGGAACGTTTCCTAGTTGTCAGTCAGCTAAAAGTGCCGCCCTTATATTCTGTTTTGTCAAGAAGTCAAACCCAGAAGGCTATTCTTTAGATTTTATTGTTGTAGCCTATATGCTCAGTTTGTAAAGTTTGTGAAGAGTTCATTCTGCTGACTAAAATACATTTGTTGGATCACAGTGTTTGTGTTTTTGTGTTTATTGCTGTTTGAATGTAGGTTATATATAGTTGTTCCATATAGCCGGAATTCTGGAATATTAACGGTCGTATTGGCCGTCAAAAAAAAAGTCTAGCGTAAACTCTGGATAGGAGTCATGGACCATTTTAGAGGCTGTAGCTTTGCGAGTTGGAGAAAAACTTTGCGTTGGTTGCAGTTTGCAGTTTTCGCTTCGTTTTTTGTGCCTCCTGGTTCACTCAAGTTGTCTTCATATCTGTCTCTTTTGTTCATTCTCCTTCTCTACCTCTCTCACCTGTTCTCACCTTGCCTCCGCACTTTATTTACCTATTTTTTTCTCACTTTGAGGCTGAAAGACAAACTGAAATGCCCTCAGAGATCCTGACACACACACATGCACACATACACAGAGAAGTGCTGAAGTGTGTTTGGGGTTGAATTGCTATTAACGCGTTTTTTCCCACCAGTCAATACTCTTTTGTACTGACTGTCATTCACAATGACAGCTGTCCCCCAGTGTTCTGTATGTGTGTGTGTGTGAGAGATTTTGTGTGGGGGAAATGTATGTTTCTGTGAAGGGGGCCGTGGCCAATTATCCCCAACTCCCGTTTGGCAGTTTCATAAAAGATAATTGCTGATGACCAAAGGTGAGTGTGTGTGTGTGTGTGTGTGTGTGTGTGTGTGAGTGATTTTGTGTGAGTCCATGTGTGCAGTCATTGACAGCTGTGCAGTGTGGAAACTTGCCAGTAGCAACATTACGACATACAGTACATTGACATTTCTTTTAACAGAAGAACTATTGAAGTGCTTCTGCCAGTTTAGTGGCCACAGGTCAATTTACTCAGTTTGTTCCAGTCTCAAAGTGGAGATCGTGTGGAGAAACACAGACCTGTGGTAAAGAGCCAACATCACTTCAAATCTAAAATTGATTTGTATGACGTTTAACAGACAATTTAGTGACAGATGGTGGATTTAATGGATCTGCTCCAATGTGACAGGGGACAGATGAGGTGGTTTGAGGGCAGGGGGGTCAAACTCTGAAACTTACTGTTTGTTTTGGACTGTTTACCCTAATTAATGAAAAAAAAATTAAAACTGACTTAAAGTCACACAGATAGATTAATATTCCTCAGTTTAACAAGGAAGATACATGAGGTGAGCAATAAATTAGTCTTTAATTAGTAGAATAATATGTTTGAATATCAGAAATCCAGTTTAATTTTGAGTTTTTTAGCTCAGAACTGCAGAATAAAGAACTGTCTTATTATAAGCTAGCTTTACCTACTTTTTTATAACAAATGATAATATTGTGTAATGTACTGATAAAAAGGCAACAAAGATATAAAACATCTTGAACAGAAAAGAATGAAACAAAACTGCACTAATGAATATTTTTCAGATAAACAATGGATAAGATAGTTGTGTAACACTGAAGCAGCTGCACGTAGTGATGAACCCACAGAAAATTATCACGACTCTGCAGTTTTCTTAATCACTACATTTTAGCATTTCTCAGGCTATAGATTGTTGTTTTTGTTTCGCTCATTCAGCAGCTAAAGAGTCAGATGTTTTCCTCAGGAGTTGAACATTTGTCTAGTGTCCACATAAAGAAGACTCCAACTGAACGTTAGTGTTGTTCTGTGTCTGCTTGATATGTAAATAGGCAGCTGCTTGTAATATGAAATAATTAGCCACAACTTTATCAGGTGATAATATGTAAATGTGGTTACAGCTTAATTCTGCTGGCGTAAAGTGACCAAAACATCAGTTATTGCTAAAACAGTTCAACATCATAACTGCAGAAAGATAAAGGCTAACATAAACGGTCAACCAACCGATGCAATATTAAAGTGCTGTAAGCTAAGGGGTCCATCAAGGGTCTGAATTACACTAAGCTTTGCTTGAACAAAAATAAACAAACAGGAATTCAAATTAAATGAATTGCTCCTGAATCCTAATTAAATTACAGTGCTTTCAAATAAATATATGCTAAGCTATGATAACCTAAGATACAGTGTGCTATGCTAAGCTACATCCAAAGCTAAAATGTGTTGAACTGTATGTCTCCTGTCTGCCTCCAGATTACCTACAAGGCCCTGAGTTCATTAGACCCCAGCGCTGATGTGACAACCCAGAGGGGAAGGGTGTTCAAGCTGAGGAACGAGACCCATCACCTGTTTGTAGGTCTCTACCCGGGGACCACCTACTTCTTCACCCTCAAAGCCTCCACAAACAAGGGCTTTGGCCCACCTGTCACCACCCGCATCACCACCAAGATAGCAGGTAAAGGACGTTTTAGCTCTTTGAAGTGCTGATAGTTCTGAGCTGCTGTTTGGTTTGTGGACATCTTTTTGCGTTGGCTTTATTTATTTACATTAAATATGTGTTCGTTAATTTGACATTTGTTTGATCTTTGCTCCACAATCACACAGACATTGTGACACACTCATTTTTATTTTTACAATAATAGCAGGTAAAGAGAGAGACACTGAAGGCTTGTTTGTTGACCAGCTGGTGGGTTGTCATGTCAGTCAGTTTCTCTGTGAATGTGCCAATCAGTGTTTCTGTTTGTGTCTTTGTTTGTCTGTCGGAGTGACCGTTTTCATATCTATCCGACTTTTTCTTTCCATTTGTAACCCTATGTTTATGTCACCCGCCTCGGTCCATAGAAAATGTCAGTGGCATCACAAAAAAGGAAAACAATCAACTTTTGAGGCAAGAACTGTGAAATGCCCTCTGATGTTAATGCATTTCTTTATTCTGGAACAAGAAGACTTCTCTATTCTTTTTCCAACTGTTTTGTGAATGATGTTCTTTGTTGTTTAAATGACAGAACGACTGATTCAAAAGAAAAATCCTTTCTCTTTTCCCTTTTTGTAAGTCTCTCTTTGCCCTTTATCTCTCTGACTTACCCTGTCTGTCTCTCCATTGCTTTCCATTTTTCCCCTTTCCTTGTCTCTTTCAGTGTCTCAGTCGCTTTCTCCCCCTCTTTAATCTGTCTCTATTCCTACCTTTTCTTTCTCTTTTTTTGATCTTACTCTAATAATTACTTCCCAAATTGCACGTCTGATTGTCTTTCTGTCCTTCACAGGATGTTTTTATTTTTATTGCCTCCTCATTGAGGTCGTAACCTTTAGCTAGGTTTTTTTTTATCAGTATATCTGTGGAGACACTCACTGTAGCTCTGAGCTGAAAGCTGCCACAGAGGTACAACTTCTCACAATCTCAACTTTATACTGAACCACTGTTGCTCCATAGATTCAGGATAAATGCACACATGGTGGTTTCTACTGTTATCAGACATAACTTTTTTTGTCAAATGGTTACAGTGGCAGGGAATTCTGGATTTTCTGGAGTTGCAAATTCCAGGAGGCTTATGGTCATTTAGAGCAGCAAAGGCCAGTGATACCCCGAGTGGAGTTTCTTGTAGAGGTGACAAACTTTGCTGCCAGAGCAACATTCATCGGCTCAGCTCAACCTCACATAAAATAACAGATTGCTTGTGTTGTATTGAGAGATTCATTCCAACGTGTATTGTTCGAAAGTTACTTCTCAAGTCACTTTTTTGTAGCTGTTAATTTCAGCTGTGGGATCTGGAAGTGAAATGATTACTTCTGGTAATTTGCACATGAGGTTTTCAGGTTGTCGACATTTATTGACCTGAAAAGAAAAACATTGCTCTTGGGGTGATGTGTCTCCACAATGTATTGAAGCCTAAAGAGAACATATAGTTACTGTGAGATTGCATCTACTTTTCAAAAATTATATTCCTTTAATCTTTTGTGTTTAAGTACAACCTTATTTCATTATTACCCTCTTTTCAGTATTAAAAGTCAGAAATCCATGTCCCTAGATAATTTGAAGAGAGCGTCTCACTTTTATGTTTATTAATCTTATTACATAATTGATCAGTGTAACTTGACTTAATCCACATTTGATATAAAGCAGAGAGAATGGCCTAAATCTTTTCTGTAGTCTTTATATACTCACGAAGGCTCTTCTGAGCAGGGTAGCTCTTTTCTGACACCACCATCTTTTAATATTCATGCAGTCGCACATTCAGTCCTGGAAACTGTTCAGTGCCACAGCAAGTGGCCACTATTCCTTTGTTACAGGACGCCATGGGGTTTATGGTAAATGTGGCATAAAATCACTTTATTTTAATTATACCAAAGTGTGTTTGAGATAAAAATGCTACACATGTCACATTTAACCCCCTGGGCAATGTTTGTTTTAAATATGACAAGGGTTACGAGAGTTTAGTTTGTGAATTAAACCCAAATATGGGAAGTATTCATCCCTCCTCCCCTGACTACTGAACTGAACCTACTGGCAGTGTTGAGTGCTGATTGAACCACAGAAGACTACAGTCTAAATGTGTCATCAGCGTGTTATCAGTGTCGTCCTATCTGTCAACACCTACAGGGATTTTAGCATGACCTTTCCACTGAGCCTCCATTCCTCCATCATCCTTTCAAATCTTAACAACATGTTGCTAAGAGGAAAAAAAAAAAATCACACATAACAGAAATGTCTTCCTCCAAATATCACGCCATCCCCAATCTTCATTATCTCATTCAGGGACCAAAGGATGAAGAGATATAAATTAAATGATGCCGACAGATAAAGATGGATGGACACAGGAGGGGGGGTTGGACTCGGTGTTAATAACCTAAATGCCACACCAATGAGGGGGAAAAAAAAGTGTTGATGTCTTACTCAGATACTCAGCTACACCTCCAATATGAGGTCATGACAGATGTGAAATTAAAAACTTGAATAAAATTAAATGTCTGTGAAGCCTTTTGGAGTGACACACACATCTTTTTGTTGCTCCTAATAGCACCTGATAAGATTACTGTTGTCCAGATACGATACGATGATGTTAAAATAAAATCAAAAGATCTGAGCCCGAGCAGATATGTAGATTATATTTATATGCAAATCTTTAAATAATAGATTCACTTCTGCTGATATATTTTTACAGTATATTAACTCATGAGTTTGACTTATTTTCTTTTATATCAACTCAAAATAATGTAATATGGTCTGACAGCTTTGACATTTGCACACATTTCCACAGTAAACCAACCTGAAAGAATATGTAGACCTCATTTGTTGTATCATGATTTGTATATAATTTTTAGAAAACTTGCATATTTTACTCATATTTCATTGTGTCTGTCTCTGTCTTGGGTTGAGGGAATTTTGGAGGAAGGGGTTGGGTGATTACACTGTACTCAATGGTGCTTCCAAAGGTGGAAGTGCCATCCTTCAGTAAAAGGCGTCCTGGTTTCAAATGTCAATTTCTGCATTTTCTTTTTTTTTTTCCCATCAGCTCCCATGATGCCAGAGTACGAGTCTGAGGCTCCACTAAACGAGACAGAGACTACCATCACCATCCTGCTGAAGCCTGCCCAATCACGTGGAGCACCTATCAGGTAATTTCACCTCTGTATCTTATGTCTTATCTCTTTTACTTTCCTTCCATCCTCTCCTCTCCTCTCCTCTCCTCTCCTCTCCTCTCCTCTCCTCTCCTCTCCTCTCCTCTCCTCTCCTCTCCTCTCCCAACTTTCCCTCTCCTTCCCTTCCTCTCCTGTCCTTTTCTCTCTTCTCCCGCCTCGTTCCCCTCTTTCTCTCGTCTTCCTCAAGGGTCTCTTTAAAGCCATTAAAGTCACTCACACATATAAGTCCAATTTGTATGCAGGGGAACTCGGAGAATGGGACCCTTTATAAATTTGACAGTGAAACGTGTCGTCATCAATCACACAGGTCCTGTAGCTTTTTAGCTGCTGCCATATGGGGATACAACCTCAAGCAGGCATGACAAGCCTAAATGTTTGATGGTAATTAGGCAATTTGAGACTAGCTTTTTTAGTTGAAGCTCCCTGCCAACAGCTTTTGACATAAAGTGATAAAAGAAAGTTTTTGGGGGCATTTTTTTCATGTAATACACAAACAAACATATGTGACATACTATAGCGCACACAAAAACAAGACAACAGACACACAGTATCATTTACAGTTTATAAATCAACTCTAGAAACTCTTTATTCAGTCAGTTAACAAATAGCCACCTAATATTAACATTATATTAATGCTAATATTGTTAATATCAGGCTGTGAACTTTTAACATTTTGACAGATGATATAGTGACCACTAATCCTGATGTAGTTGTAGTGAAGAGCAGCAGGTTGCATTTCTAGTATTTCTGTCTTTAAACTGTAATAATACGCAAGTAAGTGAATTTTTCTTTAAAAATGTAGAAATATCATAAAGACATTCACGTTCCGTTCTGACATTATTTTTTCATTCTGACACACAGTTAATTTATTCCTTTTTCTTCTTTCCTTTTTTCAGCCAGCATGTTTTTTAATTAAAAGTTCACTTTGAACATGTGATCTCATCCATTTAATTGGTGTAGAGGAGAACATTATTCTCTGTGCCTTTAGGGAAATACAGCTTCGACAAGGGTGCGCGGAGAATATATATCACTTCAATTTGGACTTGGGGAAAAGGATTTGTGGAATGTGAGCGTGGGTCAGTGGTTTAGTGTTAATTTCTGTAAATCCCATACCATATCTCACCATTTATCACCCACACATGGCAAATATATCTCGTGTTGAATTAGGCTGCACTCCAATCACTAACATCTTTGTGTTTATCAGCCCGCGATAAGCCCCTTAAAGTGTTTGCTTATGTGTTTTGTGCAAGTATTCCATGTTTTAAGTGCCAACAGATGTGTGTGTAGGGTAGCAGGGAAAAGGCATCTGTCGGTTAATGTGCACAATAATGTTTTTGCAGGAATTGTGGTGTTTTGTTGTTTTATTTTTGTATTCACATAGAGATCCTTGCTTCTGGAGTTCCAGAGCTTGGATGTTTGCTGAAATGGCTGTGCTAAGAGGAGCAGCTGTTGTGGTTGAGACACATGTATATAGCATTCGCACACACGCTCACACACACATCAGCATGCATGCTCAGATGCATACACATGCCCATTCACACAAGTGCACATGGAAGGCAGCTGTAAAGGCTAAAAGTGGATTTCAGTTCACACATTTGTGAGTGCATGTGTGTGTGTGTGAGTGCGTGTGTGTGCGCAGTGTCTGCACACACGCACTAACAGATATACAGATAATCATCACAAACTCATAAACATCCGTGATAAAAATATGTTGTCATACAAAAATACTAAAGTCCACATTGTTTACAAATGTCCTCACTAGCCAAAAAAATGTCCTTACTTGTCAGCTTATTTTCAATTTCCAAAATGTCCTTATTGTCAAGGTCTAAAACTGAAATTGTTCCTCACAAAGAGAAGAAGAATAAGAACACACACTCACACGCACACACAAACACACACACACACACACATATGCATATGGAGAGAGAGAGAGAAAGACTCATCTTTGGTCATCAGCAATTATCTTTTATGAAAGCTGCCAAACGGGAGCTGGGGATAATTGGCCGCGGCCCCCTTCACAGAAACATACATTTCCCTAATTGCGTATAATTGTGAAGTGAGTTCTTGGCGTGGAGGACGGAGGTAATTGCAGAGGGCCGCTGCGTTTGTCCTGACCACTAAAGAAGCCCTCAGCCACTCATGAAGCCTCTCAGAGCGGAATGGAAACACACACACACACACACACACACACACACATGCAAGAGCTGACACACACATGAAAAGATAGACCTTTTAAACATATAAACACGTCTCCACGCACCTGTTAGAACACACACACGCACAAGCGCACCTGCTAAAGCACTTGACAGAGTGCGCACACACAAACACAAGGTAGGTAGAGACTCATCTGGACTGATTAATGTGTATGAGGGCACACATGTATACAAAGACCTCACAGCTCTCTCTTGCAGCACACACACACACACACACACACACATATCTTTTACTTTTAATTCATACTTTGCTGCTGAGTCAGCACAAGAAATGACCTGCCAGCTACTTTGTTGTAACTTTGGAACCATTTGGAAAAAAGTGACCCTTGGAACAAATTATACTCCTTTTTAGAGGATAGTAGACATTTTCCTGAAGATTCTATACAGACCTGTACTGGTAATGCTTTTTGTGCCAGAGTGGATACAAGGCACTCTGGAAATTAAAAGTTTTTAATGGCAGGTACTCCATAGTGATTGAATAGCGGGGATAAATGTAATTGTCATATCAAACAAATCACTGTTTTAGCTGAATTAGACTAGATATAATGTAAAAAATGAATCTGTTTTTCAATTCACAATGTAGGGATAAAACAAAGAAAAAAACCCTGAAACTGAAACTGAACGGTCACCTAAATAGCAGAAAACAATTGCTTTATCCAGTCAAAGCTGGACCAACAGTACATTTTCTCATTTTTCCCTTTTTCTTTTCACAGTTTGGTATAAAGCTTCACTCAAACAGCACACAACAGCATCATTTCAAAAAGAGGCATTAATGTCGCTTTATTTGTGTTTTCAGCTCCTACCAGCTTGTTGTGAAGGAAGAGCGCAAGTCCAAGACCCGCCGTGCAGCCTCTGAGGCCCCCGAGTGTTTCTCTGCCCCTGTCAGCTTCCGCAATGCCTCCATCTTAGACTCGCCCTACTACATTGCTGCTGAACTGCCACCATCCAGCCTCACAGTTGTGCAACCGTTCACAGTTGGAGACAACAAGAGCTATGGTGGTTTCTGGAATCCTCCGTTGTCACCGGCCAAGAGCTACAGCATCTACTACCAGGCCATGAGCAAAGCCAATGGGGTGAGTCTCAATACTCTGTGTAGAAGTAATACACAAGTATGTAATACAAGGTGCAAATATAGCTAAAAACACAAAAGTGATGACTATAGTGATGACTATAACAATGAAGAGTGTCTTCATGGGTACCAAAAGGGATTATTTGGAATTTTTCAAAGGCGGATGTTTTAAAGTTTGATCCCTTTCATGTCAAAAAAGTGGAGCTGTGTTCAGTATTTGCTCAAATGTGTAGAATTTGAACATTTCTGACTTTTGTGGTAGTATCAAAACAGATGCTGTGGCAGATTTACCAGGACTGTCTCTCTTTCTCTTTTCTAAACAAAATAAATGCCATCAGACTAATTTGAAAGATGCTAAAATCACTTTAAAATGGAACATATAGGCTGGGTGTGTAAATCCTAAAACAACATTTAAACCGATAGAAGAAACTAAAAGGATACAAAAGTTTGCTTCCTTGGAACCATTAATTAACTAGTTGTATGAAAGGACAGAGTAATCATTGTCCCCACAAGCTTTAAAGCCTTGTATGTGTTAAAGGGCAAGTCATCACAGGGTGGAAAACCTCTGCTGCACACCTCTCTCAGCTGAAACTTTCAAGTACTTTTGGCTACACCAAGGTGAAGTGATCTTTTTATTGGTGCAGGAGCTGTTTGAATTACCCTTTCAAGGAGTCAAAGTCAATTTTGACTTTTTCAAAGTCATTTTATGTCACTTCTTATCAGAAAAAAAAGAAAAGAAAAGAAGAAAACTCCCTCTGGTAATCTTCACTCCCAGAATTCATTTGTCTGTTTGCTTCCCCTTTTTGTCTGGCAATTATACTGTCTGCAAATACAACAACACCCTGCCCACCTCCCCCACCTCCCCCCCTTTCATAACTCATTCACAACTTGAACTTGGCTTTTGAATTTCCATAATACTTTGAACTCCTGTGAGGGTTGTTTTAATTTACCACTGCCGTAACCACAGTAACTCGGTTTGGCGAGCGGGGCCGGCCGAGCTGGCTGACGCCATGATGTAATATCCTCCTCCAGAAGGCTGATTTCCCACAATGCACTACCTCAGAGAGAGACTGTGTGTGAGTGGGTGTGACTGGGGGGGATTCTTGCGTGATTGAACAAGCGTGCATGTTAAAAGTGTGGGTGCTTGTGTGAGCCAGTTGTGTGTATGAGTGTGCTCTGTATATGTGCAGAGCCTAAATCCGGTCATTTCAGAATTCCTTATTTGATTGGATTTCAGTCAATCCAATCAGTGTGAGGTTTGTTTGGGTCATGGATTGGAGCATTGTGGGGGTGCTGGGGTGTTTTGTGGAGAAAAGTAAATAGAAAAGCAAGTGAGCCTGTGCAGCCACTGTAACCCAGATGATTTGAGAAGTAAGTCAGGCATAAAAATGGACACGCGTTCATAAAAGTCATGATTTTCTGCTGATAAATATAGTTTTTTATGCATCCATCCAAATTAGAAACTGTACCCAGCTATTGCAAGTAGCAGAATGGATGCATTTTTTTTCCATTATTAACCTCATAATTTAACATGTTTTAGATTTAACCCAAATCTTGACTGTATGACAAAATAATCACAACTCAAATGTCCACTTTTTTGCTTTTTTGGAACATCTCATGGTCTTCATCAACAAATGGAACTGCAGGTGTCATTTTTATGTCTTGACACTATATTTCTGAGCAAGTCCTCACACTGTAATGATCACATAAGTTGTTTGTCCGCCTCCTCAATAGTCAGCGTTTGGTTTAGGTAACTAAAACTGGTGAAAGTTCATTGTCAGTGTTTAAAGACACCAGTATTGACTGACTGAATGAGATGGGACATGAGCTCTGGTCTCTGGTGTCAAGTTAAAACCTTTGTACACCAAAACCTCCAAATAGGTTTTGCCATACTCACAGCTACAACTAGTGATTATTTTCATTAGCGATTTATCTGACACTTATTTTTGCTGATTAGTTGATTAAACGTTTAGGCTATAAAATGTTAAAAACTTGAAAAAAAATGGCATTCACAATGTCTCAGAGGCCACAGTGATATCTTCTGATTGCTTGTTTTGTCTGACTAACAGTCTGAAATGTTAATATATTCGATTAACTGTCATAAATGAAAAGGAAAAACAGCGGATCTGCACATTTGAAGAGCTGGAACCATCAGATATGTGGCATATTTGCTGATTAATTTTCTGATGATTGACTAATCGTTGCAGTCCTAGCTATACTGTAACATTATGCTATCTCCGCATTTTCTTCTGAGAGAGAACATTGTTAAAATGATGACAAGAGACCATCTCTGAATTGTTTAAAAAACTTTACCATAAATCGATCTATGTGTTTGGACAAACAACCAGTGCTGTCATTTCTCTGCTGAGGACAGTCTTCTTGATCCTCCGAGCTGCGTATTTTCCTGTTCACTTCACAAGGAAGTCAATGGTCAGGGTCAGATACACAACAGCCACCTTAGAGCTGGTAGACTCTTAGTGCCTTCCTCAAGGACTCATCACCAGGGTCAGTGTTTTTATGACAACAGCTTGAACCCAACCGGTCTGGTTGAAGGACATGTCTCCTTTTACACAAAAGGACAATAAATATCTTGCGTCAGTCCTTTTTTTAGCCACACCGCTGGCCAGTGAATCCACTGTGGCCAGTTGTCATTTGACTCTGAATTGGCTGCTGAGCCACATCTCTGCACAAAGAAGAATGTCAGTATTTGAATAATTTATTCTCTAAATTCAATATCTCCATTACATACCACTGCAGTACGGATATGTGAAAGTGATATTTTGTCAATCAAGGATTTAAGTTATCTGCGGTCTTCACAAAGTCCTGTAATTTTTTTAAAATTCCATTGCTGTCAGTCATTTTGAGAGAGTAGGTGTTTTTTTTGTTTTTTTTTTTCACAAGCAACGGATGTATCATGTTGGAAAGAAACTCCTTATTTACATTTTAGAGGACATTGCTGGTTTGTCGTAGTTTGATCCCATGGATGAAAGTCTGTTCCTCATTCTCTGCATGTCTTGGCTAATCCTGCCAGTTCTCTCCCCTCTGAGCTCCACCTGTCCATCAAGGACAACGTCTCTCTTCCCTCTTTCTTTTTTTTTTCATTTTCTGTCACTATCTCTCTCTTTCTCTCTCAATAACATTTTGAAGAAATTGTTCTCTCAGTCCACCCACTCTCCATCTCTTCATTGCTCTGTCTCTGTTGCTGCTCTAATAGGAAAAAAAATCCAACCGCATGTTTTTTTTCACCCCCTTTCCCCAAATTCTCTCTATCGTTCTGTCTTTCTTCTTTCCCAAATCAATTTCCGTCTGTGTGTTTCTTTGTTCCTCTCCTCTGCCCCCTCATCCTTTCCTCCTATGATTTCATTTAACCCGTCTTCCTCCATCTTCTGCCCTCTCATTCTTACCCCATCTCTCTTTCCCACCTTCCTTCCATTCATCCCTGTATTGCATGCTTCTTTTATTCCTCTGTTTGCAGTCTCTCCTCAATCAATCTCCTTTTTTTCATTCTCATCTCATCTTGTCTCACTTTATTTGTCCACCTACCTCTCGTTTTCCTTCCTTTTTCCTTTCACACAGTTCCCTCTCCCTCCTCCTTTTTTTTTGCTTTTTTCTTTAACTCTCTTTCTCTCTCTCACACTTTCCCTCCCTCCTTCTCTCTCTCCCCCTCTGGGGTGACATCAGTCTGATGCCAGTCTCTCATCTCCCATCATTGTGCCAATTAGTCGGCGCACTGCACATTAAAACTGCTCACCAACGGCAATCTTGATGTCTCCCTCGGAGTTGTGTAATGTCACACACACGCATACATATGTGCACACATACACACAAGCCACCCACATTAAAGGCAAACACACACACAGACAAGAATAAAGTGCCCGGGGCTGTGAGTAAGAGAAGTAAGAGCCAGAGTGATCAGGGATTTAGGGATGAGGAGAAAGAGGGAACGAAAGAGGGAGGGGGAAGTCTTAAAAGAGTAAAAGAGACATTAAAGAAGATATAATACTGGAGGGGAAGATGGAGGCAGACAGGGTTAAAAAGAAAGAGTGGGAGAGGAGAGATGGGTATAGAGATAGCGTTTGCAGAGTGAAATAAACTCAAGAAACAAAGGAGAAAAGATGAGGAGACACAGGAGACTCTTGATGGGTCACTATGACATGTAAGGGTCATGTGATCGAAGGAGGCGGCCAAAAGCATCTTCAAGTCCTCCAAAGTAAACAACAACATCCTGTAGGTTGTTTGGCTGGGCCTCTTAGTTCCTGTTAAGGGAAATCTTAATGCTGCAGTTATATTTTAGAAAATATTGTGCTTCCAACTTTGTGGCAATAGTTTAGAGAAGACACTTTTTTCCAGTTTCAACATGATGATGTCCTCACGCACAAAGCCACGTGCATAAAGAAATGAACTGGAAGAACTTGACTGGTCTACACGGAGTCCTGTACTCAACCCCATCCAACACCTCTGGGAGCAAATTCCTGCAGCTAGGTTCCAGGTAAAATACTTTTGGCTTTGTACCCGGCTACCTCCATCTGTCAGCCCTTGTCTGTCTCTGATGAGTCTCTTCAGGAGGCAAAGATGGAAAAATAGCAAAAGTAGGGGAATGAGAAGGAGAGGAACAAGGAAAGGAATACCTGAAATTGTGGATGAAAAAACAAGAATTAGAAGAAGATAGAGGAAAGATGGAGAAAGGCTAATAAGAAAATTAAAAAAGTAGAAATAAAGGGAAGGAACAGAGGAAGAAAGAGAGGTTGTTTTGACCTACTGGAACACAGACATTGTTGCACGGGCCAACTCCTTACTAAATCAGTGTGGATAAAAGCATCAGTTAAATGGATAAAATACAGGATGTGAAATTCAGATTAAATTCATGGGAGGACAGAAGATGAGACGAGACAGATGAGGAAGCTGGGAGACTGAAGGAGGAGGGAGCAAAGAGACAAAAGTGCGAAGAAGAAATGAGAAAAGTGAGGAGAGAGGAGAGGTGGAATTGTTGAAGTAGAAAGTAGAAAGACAACGGAGGAGGACAAAGGAGAGGAGAAATGGGGCGAGAAATGGCACAAAACAAAAGGAAACTGTGACACACCCAGGAAAAACATGCCCTCCCGTGCTGTGAAAAATGCAGCCAGACACCTTTCTTGACAAGTAAAAAGCCTCAGGGGTTGGCCAAGGCACTCTGACAATCAACGTCACTCACACACACACACACACACACACACACACACACACACACCAAGCAAGCCTCAGAGTGCAGATTTTGGAGGTTGTAGGAGAGAGACAGATAGAAAGAGAGATTTTACCAACTGACAGTTGATGTCAATCAAGATGCACTCAGCTGACTCGAGAATCCCTTAATGCATTTGACATCATCAATGCAACTGGACGTCAGCCACACCTTTAGTCAAACTAAAATGTGTAAATGTGTGTGTATGTGGATGGATAACGTATACATTTCATGCTTTTGTGTGCATGTTTTTCTATCTGCATCTGTTTCAAGGGAGTTTTAGGCACTAGAAAGCTGTTTGCAAAACTGGAGTCATCGAGAAATGGAGAGGTAGAGAGTGTGAAAGAGTGTGAAAAGGAGATAAAGAAAGGCAAAATTACCCTGGCTACCTAAGGTTGCCTGGGAACCTCAACAGCCAGTCACTGTATCCAGAGGTCAAAAAGAAAACCCACACGGCTGGAAATTCTTCCTGTCAGTCAGAACACTGACCCAACCAACTGTTTGATGGAAGGAAAGAAAGAGAGCAGGGGAGAGGGAAAGATAGATAGATGGAGAGAGAGCAAGCTCACCCACACAGCAGCTGCATCTCCCATACACACTTAGTATTCTCATCAGGCTCAACAAAGTAAACTACTACACACACAGAAACACACACACTGTGTCTCCAGTCTTTACACCATAAACAACTCCCCACCTCTCGTCTCCCAGCCTCTCTGGATTGAGGCAGGGCAATAAATTGGCCTTACATTTATTAACTTTGCTTCTAGCAGCCTCCTGAGGTTTA
This sequence comes from Scomberomorus guttatus, assembly GCA_038419695.1. NCBI lineage: Eukaryota > Metazoa > Chordata > Actinopteri > Scombriformes > Scombridae > Scomberomorus > Scomberomorus guttatus. Next base: position 32,250,937 of record CM076446.1, on the reverse strand, counting down.
GCCCATTAGCATGAGCGCAGACGAGGCGTCGCTTCTATTCGCAGTGACTGTGAATCCAGAAGAGCCAGACCTCTAAATGGACCGTAAATAGGCACGATAGGGCCAATTTCTACAAAACACATATCACTAGTACTGTACTCAGGGAAGTGGTCTTATTCCCATGGTGGCTATATGGAGGATATACACCACACTTAGGATGGGAAAGTCCACTTATATGACAGGCCTGTGTAGCTAATGTTACTTAAATATATAACATAGACCAAACAGCTGTGGGAAATGCTACTGCAGCAAACTTGGAGACATTTATGACTGCTTGAATTTATAATAAAAGTTTTATGTGATATGTTTATCCTCAATGACTTTCCATTAACATACATACTGTATATATCCATGGATACAAACAGTTTCATTTAATATCATCCCTTTACTTATTTATGTGTATATAAAACACTTTCTGTAGAAAATCCTGCACTGTTAAAATGCACAGAGAAGAAAAAAAGACAAAAGGGATCATTGGACCAGTGTACTTATCTCTTTAGTGGGGCACATTAATGCTTACAAAATGCATTAATCTTTTAAATTCTTCCTGTATGTCCTCCTAAGCTCCTTTTTAAGAAATTGGATAGAATTGGATAAGATATACAGACATGCAGTACGTCTTCTCTCAAATGGAATCAATCCAACCATCTTTTAAAGGAGTAATCAGTGAACTTAATGTAAAGCAAAAGTCTCAACAAGTAATTTACCACTTGGAGATCAATTGAGTCTTAATTTCAGTACATTTTACAGTAGCTTTTCATATTTACTGAAGAGCGCTCATTCTCGGGTGAACAATAATAACGCTGTTTGAAAAAGCACCCAAAGTAGATATTCTTAGATCAGCAGTGAATCCTATCAAAACATTTACTTCATATTTTTGTAAGACTTACATAGTGTCAGATATTGTATGTTGACAAATGAGTAAACAGACTGAAGTTCAAAAGTGAAAAAAGATTGAAACACATAGACAAATGAGAGAATTCGATTAAGACAGCAATCAGACAGACAGACGGACAGACGGGAAGCAGACAGAGATGTAGTACGAGCAGGTGTGTTTAGTCTTGTGGAGAGATCCAGCTGAGAGGATCCCACCATCCATCATCCACTAACATTCATCTTCCCTGCTCTTTAACTTCATAAGCCAGCCCCCAACACACACACACACACACACACACACAGGAACACACAAAGACAGATGCATCAGTATGCAGACACAAAAATGACAATAAATGTGTGAAATCCAGAATATGAGAAAAAAAAAGTTCCTTTCTCCCGTTTTGTACACCACTATACCCTCTCTCTCTTTTGATGTGACTGATTGATTGCACAAAATGAAAACACATAAAAAAATAAATAGAAAATAGCAGGTAACTCGTGTTATTTTATGACAAACTGAAATCCACTTTCACATAATTCAGCCACAATATTTTAGAATACACCAAATATTAAACTGTATTCACTCTGTCTGTCATATTCTGACAGTGTGACACCAGCAGGTAGATGTTACATTGCACTGACATCATTCCTCAATCGTGATCAGTTTTGAGCACTGCAAGATCATCTTCCCCTGTGTACTTTATGTACTGCATGTACTGCATGTACTGCATGTACTGTATGTACTGCATGTACTGTATGTACTGTATGTACTGTATGTACTGCATGTACTGCATGTACTGCATGTACTGTATGTACTGTATGTACTGTCTGTGCGCCTGTGTGAATAACATGGAGGTCTGAAATGTCTATACAGAAATAATGACTACATGTATAATAACAATACAAACAACTCAACAATTATTGCTGTACTGCTGAGCAAAGACCCGAAACTAAAATGGTATGTTTGAATGGTTTCTACTGATTTACCTTGTTCACACTTTCAATACAAGCTTAATTTGTTAAATACCAGAAACCATCATATAGCTGAACCCAGCTCCACTGAAGTCCATTTTACTAACATTAACAGTTTAAAATAATCAGTTAAAGTATATTTTCCAAATTGAGGTTGCTGTGGTGCAGCCGTGTTTTTAGTCCTAGTGTCTACTCCACAACACTGGGTTATAGTTTGGAGCCGGCTGAGTTTACCTGAACACTTTTAGCCTTTAGCCACAAAACAACCTGAACTCTATCTTTCCTAATATCCTGCAGACTGTACAAAACATCTGCTATTCAGGTGATGAAATTTGATTTTATGCAACCCAGTTGCACATATTTGAGTCGTAGCTAGCTGAGCTGCGGGCTGTTACCATTTGTCTTCTATGGCCTTTTGTTTTTAGCTTGACTGTGTCCTTTCCATATATAAATGAAGGTAAAAAAAGCTGAATTTTCAAACCTTCCCATTTTTTTCATACCCTTCATGCACTTCGTATTGTGACTAACTCAATGTTGATATGACCTGAAAAGGAAAAATTTATAAGAAAATAAATGTACATGGTCAGCACCTTGGGAGTGATTTTGTTCAAATGCATGACAGGCGTCAGTTTGGACAGCTGCTGTAGTCATCATCTTTGATGAAGACAAATTGGCCAACATGAGAAGGAGGCCAATCTCTGTATAATAAGTGGGTTAGATACGTACACTTACTGGTGACAGCACATCATGGAAAAGACAGGAGCAGTGAAGGAATGAAAAGATGTGGAATAAAGGAAAGCACATGCCTCTTCAGGTAGTGACAGCCCATCAGAAAGAGAATGACAGGAAGGGTGGCAGCAGAAAACAGAGGCCACTGGAAGCACGAATAGGCTTGACAGAAAGAATGAGTTTGGGATAGATAGAGACAGAGGTGGAAAGATATGTTGTGACCTGCTCAGTAAGTACCGATTTGGTGATTTGCAGATCAAAAGACACATAGACCTGCACATATAACCACATTATAAGCATTAAAGTCACTATACGTATGTCAACATGTAGCAGGGACGAGCTTCACATCGGAATCTGTTGTAAATAACCAAGACATCTGAAAAAACTCACTTTTTTCACACTTAGCATCTTTTGATCATCAAATCAAAGCTTACTTGGTGAATAAAATTCACTTGAAGTGAACTGTGAATTAATCAAAGAATCAATCAATCAATCAAGATAATTGATGAGACAAAACAAAATAATCAGATTTTCATAAAATTACATTCAAACATTTTTAAGATGTTCCAACGGCCACCAAAATGACCATATGCAGCTTTAGTGGTTTCTATAAAGCTGCAGCATGGAACTTATGTGAATTTAAATAGTTTTCTGTGATACTTTTTATACAAACTGCTTTTCCACCACAGCACTTGTTTTGACTCTTTTATATGCAAAGTTTAGTTTCAACAGGGGAACAAAGCACTATAATGTGTTTATGCTTCAGTTACTCTGAAGCAGGGGTTATTTGGTGTCTCTAAATGGCCTTTTTTTTTGCAAGACGCTTAGCAATACCCTCAGAAAAACATCTGTAAAATTCATTTTCTGTGGTATTCTTATTAAATTTGAACTTAGACTAGGTAAGGCTCCACTGTGGTCTCATTCTGTTTTCCAGCTAATAAGTCCCAGCTATAGGTCATCTGCAGGCATCTGTTTGCAAAAACATATTCAGGCAGGAATAAAAACCTAATTCAGTGTGTTCAAACTTCTATTACTCAGTGCCAATAGCACTTACAGTGATTCTGACTGTTGGGGAAAAAACTTCACCTCACCTTACCTTTCAAAAGAGACCACAACCACGTATATACTCCTAATGGTTCAAGAACAGCTGTCAGTTTACTTTAGGTATGCCTTAGAGAGGCGTTTCAGGCTAATTTTACAGGAATATAAAGGAATGTTAAGTATTTAAGTGCCATTAATACACTTACTCAAATGTTTTATCACTTTATGTTTATTGTACAATCTTGTAATTATAATAATGAGCATTGCTTCACAATATGGTTATAACATACTTATATAGGAGCAACCACAGTGTTAAAAGAATATTTAAAAGTTAAAAAGAAACTGAAAGTGAGAGTGAAGGAAGGGAAGGAAAAAAGTGTGTGTGTGTGTGTGTGTGTGTGTGTGTTTGTATTTTTGTCCTAACATTATATGATTGGCTGCATCCAATCTATAATATATGTACATGTAAAGTCCCGCTTGAATGAAGGTGTGCGGTGTGCATACATGCTTGTGTGTGTCCGTGTTTCGATTATGTTGGGGTGTGAATTGAAGATGCCCAACAATTACAATACAGCTTATTGATCCTGATATTACTAATGTGTTTGTACATGTGTGTTTTGAGAGTTATCAAGCTGGTCTGTGTATTGCAAAATAGGGCAAAATAAGAAACTAATAACACAGTCTCATGATCTCATTGATCGTCTTTAAGGACTAACAGTGGTGTGTGTATGTGTGAGCAGTAAAGTACAGTATTGTTCACTGTATCCAAATATTACAGGGCTGAACTTGTTTTAGTCCAATAACTACAAATTGAATAGACTTTTAATTTTTGCTGACCAATTTCTGAAGCGTGCCATGTGATTCTAAATTGATTTCCTGGCTTCAAGGCAGCTATTGGTTTCTACTAATTTCAGTTCACCATAAAAAACATCATGTTAGCACACTTGGGTAACCTACTCTATAAATGGTCAATGTGGAACCTTTTTTTGATTTTTAAAATATTTTTCAATAAAAGCTGTCATGCAGTACTGCAGCTGTGAGCAGGAACTGTTTTCAAAATGGTCACTGCTGCGTTCAAGGACATCTGGCCATGAGAAAGTTGCATGCTAAACAGCCTTTCTATTGCAAGAAATGACCACATTTACATAATCCCTTTTACAACATTAATATTTGGTTACTGTTTGTCTTGTGATTTGATCACATCTTTAGCTGCCCACACAAGGCTTTGTGTTCATGAATGTCAGAGTGTCTTTGAATGCACCACAAAGACTTTTGAAAATGGTCTTATGACAGCATCACGTACCAAAAGACAACGTGTATACCCTTGACAATGTTCGAAGTAGGTTGTTGTCCGCTCTATTTGACAGACTATATGAAGTTTCCTTTGAGTGTTTGTCCATTAAATGTTAGAAATGAATCCAACAAAACCACTTTTATCTCACCTTTTATTGGAGGAGCACAGATCAATTCACATCTGCTCAACACAAAACATAAATCTTTCCCCAGTCTCCACTAGTCTGCACAATATGGTAAAGAGATGGCTGACCCTGGTGATTCTTACCATCTCACTCAGAAACCCAGCTCCATTAACAATTATATGATAAAATGACACATTATACTGTTTATTATTCCTGTTATTATTGAAGGCTTTACCCTCCCATGTCCCACAAGTTACCTGAACAGTCTCCTCGTCTCTCTCCTTTATTCACAGGAAACCAAAATCAACTGTGTCCGCCTGGCTAACAAAGGTATGAGCACCCTTCCATTGATACTCAGCCTGCAGTTAAAGACTGAGATATAAATGCATGTCTGATGACTTTTAATGACTTTCAATCTATTATGTTGAAGAATAATGTAATCGCATGACCCCCTTAGAATAACTTTTTTACAGTGTTGCTAGTGTGGTAGATGAGATGAACACACACACATAGAGACACACTCTATTGAAAGAGGTGGGATTAGACCCCGCAACCTGTAGTCAGGGTCAAGCAACCCCACATCCTTATCACGTTATCCTGCATGATTTCATTGCATAGCATTCTATCTCTTCTCACCCAATCTGTTATTGCACTTTTCTGCCTCACGTTTCCCTCTTCTTCCTCTATTCTGCTCTCTCTTTCTCCATCTCATACCTCATCCATGTTGCTCATCAGTGTATAAAGTGGAACATCAGGGACATTACATACCGATTGACCGTCTTCATTAAACTCGGTGGATGGAGGCTAAAGCGTTAGCCCCAGAACCCATTTCATCCTATTCTGTTTTGCTTTCCCCATGCCTCCCATCTTTATTTGCTGCTCATCTCCGGCAAATACACCCATTTGTTTGCCAGGCAATGTGCTTTGAAAGCTTTTCGGCTCGCTATTGATTTTCCGCACCTCCTCTCTTTTTTCTATTTTATTTTTTATCTGCATCAAACATTGATTTGATTTTTCCACATCTCCTTTCTCTGCTCTCAGTCTCTTGCACTCTCTTATTATTTTTCGTCTGCATCAAGCATTTATTGCTCATTTGTGCACACTTTTCTCTTTTATATCATCTTTTTTTTTTTTCTTGCTCTATCCATTTCCAGGCTGTGTTTTGTGAGTGGGATGTACTGTGGGTGAAGGTCTACAGTGTGTAGACACTGTTGTCTGTCTGTCTGTCTGTCTGCATGTGTGTGTGCTTGGGAAAAGACATGCTTTTAACTTTGTGGCTGTCTTTCATATTATAAAATGCTAACTTTTTTTCAATATGTAGAATTATCAGTGTTCCCAAAACAAACTTTAAATCTAGTTGAAATGTACTTAAAGTTTTTGATATGTGGGCAGTGTGCTGAGGCAACACAGATGGCAAATTTTGCAAATGCCTGCAAGTAATTTTGTTGTGATGCCTGTTATCCACTCACAACAGCAGCTGATTTCAGTGATAATGCCACACTTGTCTAGGTCAGTGTGTTCTAATCAGTGAAGTCAGCTGCTGTACTTTTTGGTTAAAACAAAAACCAATAGGCAGTATTTTTGGACAGAATAAGGGTTTATTTATACAAACATCTGTAGGAGGCAGAGAATCTGATTCCAGTGTAAGTTAAATGAACAGAGCCAAAGAACCATGTTTTGACCAGGCCATGGAAGCCTGCAGCCCACCTAAGAGGCAAAGAGGCAAAGAGGAGGGATGATTTACAATATTCATGCCTAGCGCTCTCCCTGCTAGCTGAAAAACCACAATGTTTTCCATTTGCAAAGTAGCCTATTGCTAACTAGGTAAAGTTGTTAGCCTTTCCGTCTGCTAAGATACTGTTTAAGCTTTACCTTTATGTTGGCCTAATGCCAATGCTAGCTGTCTTTATTATTTGCTAAATAAGATCTGGTCCTAGACACCTGGTCAAGATTTTTAGCACTGTATCATCATCTGTTGTTTTGTCATGTATCATTGCTCCTTTGCAGTTTAACTTGTGTTACATTACTTGTCCTCTAAACCTGGTTCTTTGGCTTAACCAACTGAAGCTGAACCAGTGAGATTATTTCTGCACTCTGCCTCTGAGAAATGTACATTAGAAATAGATAAAACTCTACTCTTACTTCAGTTGTGAAGTAGTCATGTTTGACTACCACCTGTCACCATGCCAGCTGATCTGCAGGGATTGAGCCAACTAGTTGCCTCGACACTGTTTCTATAAACAAATCCTTTATATCCTTTATTGCAAATAGATTGTAGACAGTCTTTCATTTTGTATTAGAATGTTGCCTAATGTAAATTGCTTAGTTCTGCCCTTTAAAAATCAACAGATTACTTGTTGTTGAGCTTGATGAAGGCATTAACTTATCTAATTCTGTCTCTGAGTGAACAAAACCTTTGCAGCAGAACCCAGAGACTAGATTGTCTTTGCACCAACTTTGCCACGCCACAAAGTTCATACTTTTTTTCTTTCAAACATCACTTCATTTCTTTTCTCTTCCATTTCCCCTCTCCCTTTATTTTTATCAACCCGTCAAGCCAGGCTGACAGACTCAACAGGCTCAAATGTTAACCCCCAGCACCACATCTGCATTCACTGACTCACTCCTTAACAAACATCCTCACCAGCAACACATCTGTTAGGCCTTTTCCTGATAATGGGGCAGTCAAGATGCTCGTTCACGCTGTAAGACCAGTCATATCCCAGTTCACATCTTGAGTGCTAGTTGTCCTATTGATCACAATGTTTTAGTGTTATCTCTCACCACTGCAATTTCTCTCCTCTAAGACAGATTGTGCAATTGAAAACCAGGGAGATCTAAACCTTGATGAAATGGATAAAGAAAACTATACGTCTTTTTTTCTTAGACTTTTTTCTTCTTTCTTTTTCTTTTTTGTTGTTGTTTGTTTTTCTCTCTTCCCTCTCTTTCTCATGCTTTCCGGCGGGGACGTGCGGCCCTTGGCCTTAGTGGTAATAGGTAGGGGACAAATAACAACGCCGTACATTCTAGTCATCCCAAGCGAAGGTGATTATTGCTTTATAGGCAGAATATTTTCTTCCCTATGTTATACTTTTTCATCACAGAACCACCATAAAAACAACACAGACGTTGTTTCATTTTGGTTGTCCCCTGCCCTCCACCCTCCTCCCTTTGTTTCTTGACCTTTCTCTACCCTTTGGTTTTTTTGTCTTTCCTTCTCATCACCATCTTGCTGCATTTGTTTGCATGTCTGCTCCGCTTCGAGTGTCGCTGGCTGTGTTTGAACCTCCTCTCTCTCTCTCTGTGTCTTGCATGTGCAAACACACACACACACACACACACACACACACACACACACACACACACACACTGCAGTGAAACCATGCTGCTTTCATGCACAGTCAATAGCCTGGGTATTGGGACACTAAGCTAACATTAGACTTTGTGTTTTCTTGTCTTCTAATCTACAGTGCAGTAGACTTTCATATTAAAAGGAACAACTGAAAATCAATCAAAAGAAATGAGACTCTAAATTGAAATTTGTCTAAATTTGTCTTTGGATATTTATTGCTCTCTGTCACATTAAAAGCCAACTTAAGTTACAATACAAAAGCTATTTATCGTAAGTATGGTTTCATTCTTATGTATATGACAGCTATTAGTTTAGTGAGTGATTTGACAAAACAGAAACTCATAGTGGATGAAACAACACTGGATGGGGGTTATTTCCATTTCCATTGTATTAATGGGCGTTGAGTTTTAACTTTGCTTAAGTCCAAAGTGGTTTTCATCACAGATATAGGATATCTAAAATGCTGTTTGTCAAATGGAAGTCAATTAATAAACTCTAAGTTACAACATGCGTCCAAAATATATTTCAAAAATATGTCCTTGATAAAACAGGACTCGTTGAAATTGTATTTCCTTAAAAAAAAACAATAAATTTCTATTTGACGGTTGGTTGGAGCCGAATGTGCATTATGGCCATCACAAGTGACACTAAGAATAAACTTTTGTAGATTTAGGTACCAATAATTTATACATTTCTGAAATTGAAAATTTCCCAAACCTAAGCACACTGTTAGATTCTGTTAGGATTTGACATGGTGAAAAGTTAACCTAGTCCACTGATTTAAGCCTATTATAAACCCTACATTGATATTACAGTTATAGACCATAACCTATCATAACTGTTTATTAGTGTTTCCCTGGTGCAATGGGTGTAAGATGTAATATTCCCTCATTTTGCAGAATAAACATTTAGACATGGTTGTTTATGTGTTGGACTGATTTTAAGGCGTTTGGTTTGGGATGATTCAGTCTACTGAACGCTGTACTCCACTGATCACTGATGATGTCACTTTCCTTCAAAATTCATACCCTGCAACTTACTGCTTACCATTATGCTTTCATTTATGATGAGTCCCCGGTATTTGTTGTGACCAAATACTGTACCTGCAACTGAATTGTATGTCACACTCACAGACTTAGCGCAGCATTTGTTGCTATAAAATGGTTTCCAAACCAGCATTTGTATGATACATTAGGCATTAACTACATGAAAAGGTTACATTCCAAAATCAGATGTCACCTATACCTTAGAAAATAGAAAATACTTTGCTTTAATGTCAGTAAAATCTAATATTTCATATCACTGAAGTAAGTTATTAGCTATCATTAGAACTTATGAGAATGAAACTGATTACAACAAAAAGTAAAACCTTTAATTTATTAGTTATTATTGGTGTTGTTTTTTCTAAACAGCACTTTTTTTTTTTAATCCAATCATCCGAGTGCATTAAAAACACAGGAGGTAGACATTGTTTACTGAACTGTGTCAAAACCATGTCTATGCTAATCCTTTTAGGATTTTATTTAGCAATGCAGAGACGTGACAGCAGAATTTGAATGCCATTCAGCAATACAACAATCAAAATGTTGACTTGAACAATGGAGACACAACAGGGAATCAGTCAACAGCAAGCACAACCAGAAACTGCTGTCACAGTTCTTTATCAAGAATATGAGATGACTTCTTATGAATATAATAACATTTATTGTCCTGAGGGAAATTGAGGTTGCAAGGCCCAGCACAAAGAATTATGCATATCATTCACAACTGTGGGCACTAGTGAAATCCTAAATTGAATAAATATAGACTGTATTCATGTGAAACAGGGTTGCTTACCTCAATGTTGATGAAAGCATAAAACCTCTGGGTACATTTGAACAACATATAATTCCAATGTTCTACATTTTACAACACTTCACTTATTACTTTCACAAATGAACACATAACACATTCATAAAGGATTAATCAGTTTTAGAACTCTGTTGGTTAAAGATGAGTTAACTTGCACGAACAAACAATAAAAAGATAAACACATGTATGCATAAAGGTTAACAGGCACGATCCAGCGTGCTGATATATTAAACTGCAATAAGTCTGTGAGCAGCATACAACACTGTAATGCATCGTTTTACCTTCATCCATCCTGCGTTACCTGTGTTCAGTACTTAAAACATTCTCATTCAGCACTTTAGCCACTGACAGCAGGTAACTAACTCATTGTTCATCCCACTTGATATACTGGAGCCTAAACCCAAGAGGACTGAAACATACACTAATGGTTTGACTCTGACACCGTGTCTGGGCTGAGATAGACTCACATTCGGTTCAACCTGTTTAACCAGTGTTCTTCCACAGCTGTACGTCAGCTCCTGTGCTGCTTGCACCAAATCTAAAATCCCAAAGTTTTATGTGGCCAATAACCCTAGTTCTACAAATAGACAAGGTATCTGTTGATGTTCTGATACATACTGTATAATGTCTTTAAATTTTGACATCAGTCCACTTTTTGAACAGATTGACTTGAAAGTGAAAAGAACACAGCCCTGGTTTTATATCATACTTACTCTACAGCACTAGCCAGGTGATAGAAGTCCCACTGCATTCACTCGCCCTGCTTTAGTCATTAAGAAATGTATATTTCAGTCATTAAAAAGTAAAAAAAAATGTGTCTATGTAACACAAATAAGTCTGTACAGGTGTGTTTATACTGCAGTTTAAATTGTCCCTTACATGAGACACAAATATGATCTTTTTCTTATCAGTTTGAACAGCAAAACCCACTTAAAGCCACTTTTTGTTTTCCATTCTGGTACAAATCAGTATGAAGTGCACAACAGTATCCTTTTGTAGAATTTATGATTGAACACTCAAATCAGCATGTGTTGGTGTGCCGTGACATTAATAAAATAATAGTTATTCATGGGAGACAGCTGTCATAATTTTGCAACATGGCTGATAATGAGACAACTCAAGAAAATTAAATAGCTCAATAACTGTAAAAAAAAAAAAGCATTGCTACTCTTGGCACGCAAGTCTTTTTGATATGCCATGGTATCAATTATGAGTTGCATCATCCAAACTAAGTCAAATATGAGTAATGCAGAACTGAACAAGGCGGCCTGCAGCATGAATGCAGCTTCAATATGTCTTAGCCAACAAGTTACCAGACTATTAATTATGCTTTGATTGGCTGAAAATACATAATTAAACTAATGACTTTTTGCTGAGGAAGCATGTAATAATAAGTGGGGCTTGTACACCGGCAGTGTCTGTAGGCCCTGCATGTGTTTAGGTACTGTAGCTCATCAGAGCATCACACCCACCACTTGTCATCCATACACTGGTATAATATGTCAGCTTAAATTTCCATTACCATTAGTCCTGAGGTTGATTATAATTGGTGGTGTACAGAGTTGTGTTGTAACGACTCTGGCGCTGCGCAACACTGATGCAACATGTTGCTTTCTGTCTGTGTCTGTGTGTGTGTGTGATGTGAGTGTGCATGACTGAACTGCAAAAGCGAAACATTGAAGGAATCTGTATCTGAATTATCTTTGTCGCTGACCTGCACTACATACACCCACACAAACAAAAACACAACCTAGCCTCCTCCTATTTTCCCGTCACTATCAGTGCTGCCTGCTTGCTGCTTAGTGAGTCAGTTTGCTCTCCGAATTTACAACAGATTGAGTCAGACTGTTAAAAGAACAAAAAAAAAAGGAAAAATAAAACTGTAGGTAAATATCTGGCGATCATGTGACATTTTAAATGCACAATACCAGTCAGCAGTGGATGAAATGCTGTTCTAGCTGTACTGTACAGGGAGCATGCAGGGTTTGAGCTGCTGACTAAAGAAACTGGGAGACAGAGAGAGAGAAAAAGAGACTGAATCCCAGAGAGGAAAAGAAATACAACCCAAGAGAGGAGGAGAGGATCAAAAACCAAGAGAGACAGATTGACAGAAACTGACTTGAAGAAAGTCAGAGAAAAGAAAAAGACATCCAGCAGTGAAAGACTCAGGCTCAAGGATTTTTGTTTTTTTTTGTTTTTTTCCCCTCCTACACAAGCATTGTGCATGCAGACGGTACCTGACTCTACGTCAGACAGACGTTGTGGGGAATGGTTGTCTTATTTCCAGCTCCGCCATGAATTTTCCAATCTGCTCCACAGCACAGCGACAAAATGTTCAATTGTCTCTGCGTAAATCTTAGGGGCCAGCTCGTAAAGTAGTCACTGGCATCTGGGGATAGAGAGGAAGACAGAGGGGTGGATGAAGTGAGGGAGTGAAATACATAAAGAAAAGTAGAAAGGCAGGGAGCAGAAAAGAAACATTAAATAAAGATGGAGAAAGCAGGGGAAATTAAGAAAAAGAGTAGATCGATAGATGGTAGATCGATATATTGATTTTGATTTAACAGAGACTGAGAACAAACTGCATTCTGAATATACAGTATGAACTGTTGAACTCGCTGCTGGATTCAGTGGCGTGTTTGATCTTCTGTGCTGTTACAAATCGAGGCAGGCATCTAGTCAACCACTGAAAGTGTTTATTCACTTAGTAAACATAACATGGTGAAGACTTAAATCTGAGTCAGGTTGTGTGTTGGCTGTGGTTTTAAAAAAAGCAAGATCTTTATTTGATCCCAACATCAGAATTTCAGGATTACAGTTATTTAACTTTTCATCATTTTATATTTGTGTCTTAATTTTTAAATATAGCTAATAGATTGTGTCTATAGGTTAGAATACACAGTTGTATGGACGAGTGCTTTGCTGGGAAACAACAATGGCATTCAGGGTTCTGGGCGAAGGAAAAATGAGCCTTAATTATCGTCTTTCAACAAAAAGAAAACAGAAAACCCTTGTTGTACATGTGGTTGTTATTTTGTTGGACTTGCTGTGCCAGGTCACATCTCCCCTTAAATTTAAAAACAAAACAAAAAACACAAAAACATGCACACAAAAAAACCCAGCAATGTGCAATAACCTTTAATGTTCTGCGTCATTTACAACCTCAAATACATGTGTATGATTTGTCTGTCACTTGGACTTATTGGGCTCCATTGTAAAGTCGCTGTCACGTCATGAACCAGATAAAAGAGTTGTAATGATTAATATTTTTGTGTACCCACAGAGAAAATTGGCCACAATAACCAAACTCTTGAGTAGTTGCTTATGTGAGTTTATTCCAGGTCGCTCTGTCTTAAGGGGATGGAAAGTATAAGAGGGGCGGAGACCTGTCCTTAATATTGCAATTTCTTCTCACAGCAGAAGTCAATAGAATTCATAAATAGCTTAATATCTTAATGAATTGACTGAATATTTAAAACCATCAAATTTTGTCATGATGTTCTTTGTTTCGTTGAATGGAAGTTGCAGTTAGCAGTTTGTAGCTTTCAACTCTGTGTATTCAGGTTTGGCACAAAAAGCTTAACTTAGAAAGCTTTGAGCAGCTGTTTTGCTCTTGCATTTATTATTATATACGGCCGTGTGTTTGATTTAAGCACTCTTCATAAAGAATTTTACAACAGTAATTCTATTTTGCATAGTCATGTATGCTGTTGAATATATTTTGCATGCTTGGCATTTATGGAGAAAGTGATGAGTTACTTGGAGTTAATTTAGTTTTTAGTATAAATCCACTGTTCTGACATTAGTGCCATAATTGGATTTCATCCTGTGTGTTTATTGCAAGTCACTCAGAATGAGTTAAAGTGTGATTTTTCACCTTTTCGTTTCCAGGTTTGTTTTTTTTTACAATCTCAAGGTTTTACTTCCCTGCCAGCCTCCCTGCTTTTGTGACTGTCAGCTACAGCAGCTGTGTCCTAACATGCAGTTCACTTTGGCCTTTGCCTGTGTTACCCTGTCAGAAACAAATTCCCTTCAAGGGGGAATCAAAGTTCTATTCAAAAACAATGTGTTTGCGTATCCTAGTAATTGATTTGGTCATCATACGACATGTTGCATATCGTTTCAGGATTGTTTTCAGAAAATGGTTATAGGAGGGATATAGAAGCTGTCATGTAGCTGTCAACAGATGTGGGTTGGAAAGAGAATGGATAATACATACAGTACAATACACACACTTTTATATACACACATGACCATGAAACCCACAAGCACACAAAGACATACACTCAATACATACTATGGATTGATGTTTTTGCATAACAGCTGTACAAACACTGTCTCCTCTAAAAATAATGATCCCAGGAAAATAAATCGACTGTGTTTCATTTTTAAACATGTCAAGTATCAAATTCACCATTAATAGTTTAATATAAAGGAGGCAGAAAGCAGATTCAAGTTGCAAGCAATCATCAGTTGTCAAGTGGGGGATAATACGTATTGTCACAACTCCCCCCACCCCCACCCCAAAAAGCTCCACAGAGACCAGATCATGAACATTTAAGTCGTTTTAGTTTCTAAAAGCTCTAAAGTACTTAGTAAACCATGTCCTGCTGACCTTAACATTAATGTCAATATTAATGGAAACTGATGTGTATGCATGTGTGTGCGTGTGTGCGTGTGTGTGTGTGTGTGTGTGTGAGAGAGAGAGAGAGAGAGAGAGAAAGGGACTAAGCGGCAACCATTAGCATTGTACTTTATTGTTTATATTATGCAGGCTAAGGATATGTTAATCTCAGGGCCATCTGACCACACGCACATTCAAACACACAAGAGATGCATTTAAAAAAGCACCCAAGTACACACACTTAAACACAGGCGCATTGTTACAACACACACACACACACACAGTGTATTCATGCACACAAATATTCAGAAACAAAATCAAAGGCACATTTAGGAACAGATATGCACGCACACACACACACACAGAGCACTGCTGCAGCATAGTTCAGATTAGTAATCCTGTTAAACACACTCAGCCATGCTAACGCTAATCCACAGAGGATGCACCCCGCAGCTGCTGACAAACAATACCTAAAATCTAAACCTTCACATTAACCCTGATATAAGACACACACACATGCACACACCAGCAAGCACACACTTACATAACCTGCATAACACACATGCATTGTATATCACTTTAACATAAACAGTATACAGTATGTACATTTGTTGTGCGTACTCACACACACACACACACACAAGCACTATATGACATCGCAATCATATAATTAATTAACTTTACTTTATTATCCATTTAAGTGGATTAGACAAAATATATATGATAATAGCTAGAAAAATCATAGTTATCACACATGCATGCCCACACAGACACACATGCACTTAAGCTGCACCCACGCTCAGACAGCAACCTGTACCTGTGACATGTACACACACACACACACACACACACACACACAGAAAAGAAGCATTTAATATGCCATTCAGGGGTGCTGCAGTGCGTTGGTAGCTAGGAGAATCAATCTTCTCTCCATTTGGATGAGATTATGTTTTTAATATCTCTGGTTTTACCCATAATTCCTCCCTGATAATTTTATCATGCTCTCCAAGTAGGAGAGCTAAAAAGGAATAATTTTATCATGCTCTCCAAGTAGGAGAACTAAAAAGGAAAAAAAAAATGTATAAATGAAAAGGATATTACACAAGTGCACACATACACACTCACACAGCTTGTGTGCGTTCAGGAACACAATGAATTCTGGGGATTAATGCCTTTTGGAAGCAATCAATATCATCACCAGCCCACTGTTGTCACAGTCATAATGGCAAACACAGAGGAAGTCCCTTTAATGCATTTATCCCTCTACTTTCTGCATTACAGTAACACTGAAGGCAGCTCTTCCTTGGATGTGATACAGTTTAACCAAATTAGCATAGTTCAACACAATATTATGTTCTCCCGAATCTCCTGATTCTTTATAATAAGGCTGTCATCATAAACCTACAAAAATAACTAATTAAAGGACAACTTGTGTTTTTTACCAGGTAGTACAAATGCAAATGTCCACTCAGCTGTTAGCAAAAAGGAGTGATGTGGGTTAGATCCATGGATGTATAAAGAGAGCTGGATACAGCTTTGGAGGCGGGGCCCCATTCATTCCTATGAAAGTTGCTCAGTGGCGCATGAAGCCAAAAAAGGCACTTCCTGAAAACATACTGCACATGCTCTATGGGTCCATTGCGCCCATGGAGCATGTTCACTAGAAACTTCCACCGGCTGAGATGGCTAACTTCCAGTTTACTTTAGAAAAGTGTTTGGACCGAATGGTTCAAATTCTGATAGTGAAATGAGTCATTTTGTGGGGGTTGAGACACTCAAAAAAATGTATCCCCTGATTTACAGATAACTCTTTCACAATGTAAGTCTATGAGAATAAGTCTTTTTGGGCCCAATGACATCATGTGACATTGTAATTACACAGTTTGGCCGCTATGTCAAATTGGCTTGAAAGCCCAGCGCTCTTCCTGTATCCAGTTCTTTTTATACATTCATGGTTAGAGCGCTGAGCGCTGATACCTGTATTCATGATCTGTGTGGCAAAAACACTCATGCAGGAGTGTCTGTGCACACAGAGTTTGTGTGCATGCGCATACACTCCTGCGTGAGTATTCTTGCCTCACAGGTTGTGAATACAGGCAGAAACATGAATGCATAAACACCAAAATGTTCGGCCTGCAAGTATGTCTACGAATTTACAGTTACAAACATATATGTACAAGTTTACAAAACTAAGGTTACAGATACAAAACCCTGTTTTCAAGTACACCTTTTTGAATGATATAATATTCCATACCAGGAGCTCTGGAGGAGAGAGCCGGAGCTTTGGGACGAATAACACCCGCGAGTCACGATCCTTCTGCTCTGATCCAGTGGGAAAAAGCTTTTAGAAGGGCTTGGGAAAATGGCATTTTGACGATAAAACATACATACTTTGACCAAAACCTTTGGTCAACAATGAATTTGAATTTTCAGATTTGAACACATATGGAATGCTACTGGGAAGCTACAGAATGAAATTAAATAATTAAAAAATAATAATAATAATGGACCCGCAATTTAAAGTAATATTGTTCAACATTTTCAACACAAAGCAATAAAAGAGCTACAACTGCCTGCTGGCTAATATTTTAAGAATATTTTAAATAAACCACCATGGCAACTACTGAGGGAAAACATCTGAACAGTATATCCAAGTCCCCCTAAAAGTCATGCTTTAGTGGTGTTGGATCAAAAGGAATACATGGATAAAGTGTTCAAACACAGTGCATATCTCCTCTGCCTTACCTCAAGTGTTCATTTCCAAGGTGCTGTATATTATTTTTGTAGACTGTGGAACCAAACTTAAATGTATGCTATTCTAAGTTGCTATCCTAGCAACTGAACATTTCTGTAGATAGAATAATTGACCAATGTTTTCTTAATATTGGTATGTATGCGTTATATAGCATTGTGGTATCACTTGCCTCTGTCTTTACCAGTTAGAGAGCTCGTATCTGTGTGTTTATATTCCCTTCGGCCACCAGTAACTGTGTTGTTGTCCATGGCTCCACTGTTCCCCTGGTAGGACAGCCTATCTTTGTGAAGGCCAAGTGGTTGTGAATTTTGGCATCTACAGATACAGTCAGAGCAGTTATACCTCTCAGATCGATAGTTCATGCTCTTCTCCTGGGAGGATCTGACGAGAAAAATAAAGAATTTAAGACCCTTTTCTGGCCATTACAATGCAGACCCACCTCACTCCTGTCCATGGCCTTGGTATAAAGCTTCTCTACACCACATGTACAGGTGGGCAATGCTGTGTTCACTGATAATGTTGTAGATATAAGTTAACTATAGGGATTCATAGTTACAGCACATTGGAGAAAGCACACTCCAGTTGATTTTGTCAAAACAGATGAATCTTTTTACTGAGTTTATATATGTTTTTCAATAAAGATACTATCACATTTTGAAAATATATTTTCTCTTTCCCCTTTAATTTGTCTAGTGACATATTTGGTTGCCTGTGGCAACATTGCCCACTGTACTGTAAAGCAATCATGGCAAGTGTCAACAAAGAAGTTTGAATCTTGTGATGCATAAAGAGTCTTTTTGATCATCGGAGAAATGAAAAATGTCCATAACTACATACATTTCTATGATCAAGTCCAAACCTTTTAGGGTGACAGTTTAATGTTTTCAGTCTTATCAACATTTTGTGACACAGCACACTGTAGCTGACAGACACAGTCAGTCGCTGACACTTAGCAAGCACTATTTTTGTTCCGTGTATATTTAATAGGGAAGACAAATTATCCGTATTAAAACTTGTTGACCTCCACATGGTCGCACTCCATCTGGTGTAAAATATCAGGTTAGACAGCAGGTAAGTGGATCTATATTTTGAGATTGGGCGTTCAAATTAAAATGACACATTAATATGACTGTCATTCTGCTCTCCATTAAGTCAAACAGCTCTGAGTGGTTGTGTATTGCACACTGAACTTTAGTCGCTGTCAGGTTCATGCGACCGTGCTGAGAGCATCATCCTGCTAGACAATTTATTTGAGAAAGGATAGACTGTTCCTGAGAGACAATTCACCTGTACAACAATAATGCTTAGGTACTATACTGTTCCAACTGTCTTATTTTTTAGGGAGTAGGTTGTGCCAAGAAAATAATACCTGCACCACCTGCCAGTACCGCTGGCGAGACAAGATGGATCCATACATTGTACATAGTTAGGGGCCACCTGTTAGCTGACAATGACAATAAAATAATAAATGTGCATGGTGTCCTTCATATTGTGTTTGCGCCAGTTGTCAATCAATCCTCTTTTGCAGTGCAGATTTGCTCACTCTCAACTTTTACCCCCTTGTAATAGACACAGTTGCATTAGATCACTTCTCCTCTGCCCCAGTCAGAACCCTGTCAGAGTTTGCCTGATTGGCTGAGCGTCCCCGAGCTGGCCAATCCCAATGTTAAATGGAGCTGAACCCGTCACCAGATGGGGTCCTTTACTGTTACATCATGAACTGTTGAACCCAATCAGCACGTGGGCTGGTGAAGTGTGAACAAATGGGGTCACGCTGAAATGTGTCAGGTGATACATATTGTGGATTACTCAGGGGGAAAATTGAGGTTTAATACACCTGTGGGGTGATTACCAGGGCATGGACTACAGGGAAATGTGTGAACTTGTCTCTTGAATGATCGCTGGAGGCTCTCATGTAACTATAACGTGCTTGACGGACACAGACGATCTGAAATTTGCACTTCTATACACCTCTGCTGATTACAAAACCTCCGGCTCCCACAGAGTGTCCTTTCTACTGTAGGTTATTTTCTGATAGCATTAATGGGACAAAAAACAGCAGGCCGTACACTCATGCATAACATGCCTGATTGTCTAAAAATGAGTGGGTTAAGTAATTATTTACTAACCAGATAGGCCATTGCTCGCACTAGATGGGTAAAGTTTGTGGTTGCAATATGCCAGTTCAGTTGTATCTGGTCTGTAATCCAGTCAAGGATAGGCTGCTGTGGCTCTTGTGGTAAATGCTGAAGTGTTGAATAAAGGATATTTTACAGTTTGTGTGTTGCCAGTACCTTCAAAATGTGTGGTAGCAACATATGCTGAAATGTACCACAACGTATTACTGATTACATTTGAAAATCAGATTGACTGTCATTTACTGTCATGGACCATTTAGCAGACATATTATTACACCATTCTATACTGTATCAAAAAACTAAATATAGTATTGAATAATGGGGGCACATTAAATAGATATCCCCCAAAACAGAGAGTATACAGAGTATATCTAAAATGTGTCCACATTATGTTGTTGTTATATACTACTTTGTGGCCTCATTCTGTACTGAGTATAGTCTCTACTTGTTAGGGTCAGGCAACACTGGCAATAATAGGAAAATGTGCACTGAAAATTGCTGCACAGGCAGTCTGAGAGCAGGTACAGTACAGTAAAGGCATCTGTAGGGAGTACCTTTCCGATATAGTCTGAGAACCACACTGGCTTTCTGCAGCATTTGGTTTGGTGTGCACAGTTGCGACAATAACCACAGCTCCAAGCGCTCCACAAATTTTGTCCAATCACAATCCTCAACTCCTTTCTTACGCCACAATCTGTGTACTACTCTGGATTTGAGAGGCAGTCATTACCATTCTGTAGTTTCTCCTGAACATTTAACTAAGATTCATATTTATTTTTCTTCTATAGTAGACATAAAACATATATAAAGCAGTTTCCAGATCCACTAAATGTCCTGTTTTTCACTGAAAATATGCATATGAGTTAAGAATTCATCACTTTGAAAAGATACAGCACTTAATACTTAAAGGGGACCTATTATACTCCTGCTTATTTTCAGCCATGATTGGAGTCGAGCTGGCACACTGAGCGTTTTTCCATTACACAGCGTGGCAAAGTAAAATAAGTTGTTTACTTGTTGGAGGTGTGCTGGTCATCTGCAGCTCTTCATCAAACATCATCATCACTGTGGCTGTTTCTGCTTGTACTATTCCTCCCTGCATTATTTCTAACTGATCTGCTGAACAAAGAGCTCCAAATATCTCCATATGTTGTTGTGTCGACCAGTTTGTGTTGGTGAAACTCAAATTCAGTGAGGAACATGTTTCATTTCCTGTAAATTCTTCACAATAAACGTCTCCCGTTATTTAGTCATTTAAAATCTTTTAATATGAAGTGGCAAAAGCAGGAAATGTTGGGTTTACATCAGCAGTAACTTAACACTGACTCTGATACGTGCTGTCCCTCGCTAGGCTTCCTGAAGCTGGCCAATCAGAACAGAGGGAGCCTTAAAGAGACAGGAGCTAAAACTGCCTGTTAAGAGACAGAGGCTGAACTGAGGAGCTGCATAAAGGGCTAGTATAAAATAAATAAGGAGTTTTTTGAACTGTGAATCATGCAAAGCTACACTAGTGGAGTCCCAGAATAAAAACTTAGAGCTGGAAATGAGCATAATACGTCCTCTTTAACTTCACCATTAGACACCTATTTGGTGTTTAATTGCCACTGAAAACACACAAGGAGAAAAAGCTGCATTTTCTTCTGCATTAAAGTGTAGGATGGAGAGTGACAGATGTACTTACTTAATTTTTATTTTTTTCAATGATGGGGCTTCAGGACAGGGACGTTGTCCGTGATCAGGTTACAAAGATAGTGAATATGTTGTCATTGAAAGCATTTGGTTTTTTTTAAAAGAACATCTCGTCACTGCAGCCATTGAGGATTGTGGCAGCTATTACCGAGATTGCCAAGGTTAGGTGCTTAAGCCGTTAGCTCAGTGGATTCCACTGCCAACCTTGTGTTGTTATTGCAGAGGGGGCGAAGATGAGAGAGCCGGGATTAAACTGAACTCCCACACAGCAGTATAACTCTATTAATCGGCTGTCTTTGTGTATCAAGGTTATAATAAGAGGCTGCTTGGTGCATGTCTGTGAGAGAACAGGTGCATTCATGTGCAGGATCCCAGGGTCCTCTGCTCGAGGGTTTCTCAACTTTCTCTTTCCAAGTCTTCTCTTTTTCTTCACTGTCATGTCAGTTTTTATGTAATTCACCTTTGACCACTCTTTCTTTCTTTTTTTTCTTTTTGTTTGTTTGTTTCCTTTTTCTTTCATCATTCCTCCTTTTATATCAATCATATCCACATCTATGCCAATCTTTCTTTTCCCTGTAAACATTTCTGACTTTTGTAATTTCTTGATGTTTCACTCCATTTCTTTTTTTTTTCCTGTGCTCACCCTCTCCCACATGTACAGAACCTCTTCTCTTTCTTTTTTATTTTTTTCATTTTCATTTTATCTTTTTTTATCTCTGCCTTCACCATCCTCTCTATTTCTTTATGTTTCTATCGCTGGCTCGCTGGGGACCATGACTGCTTATATTCATCCTCTGACAGAGGGCAGCAGCTTTATTAATAGTTTAGTTAGTCTGCTTTCTGTCCAATAGCGCGGCATCTCTTTGAGGGTGTTGAGGGTGTAACTTGGACTAGCTGGTTTTTGAGGAACACTTAACACTTTAATATTAACCACAAGATGCCATCTGAAAATATTAACTTGCCTTAAAAAGGATTTATCAAGTTGAGCACAATATGCTGAAGCAAACAGAATTTACAATTCTGGTACACTCTTGTACTAATTGTTGTTTTTTTGTTTGTTTGCATAGAGGTCACAGTTTTTCAGCCTGCTTGCTGAAGTCCTGCTACTCATCTCTAAGGAGAACACTCTTACCAAAGCTAAGCTATGGTCAGCTGACAGCTGTTTTGAGTTTCATTGCTGGAAAATTTCAGGGTTCAAAATGTCCCTCCATGACTTATTAGACCTCACATCTGTATCAGGGTTTGTTTTCGAAAGATGACTCTTTCACTTGATGCACTGCTGGATGTCCTTTATAAATCAATACAAAACTTTTAGCATTATGCAGGAGTTACATTTGGACATATAGTCCAATTATGGGGGGTGGGGGCTTGGTTGATAGTTATCTAAGAAAAATTCCCTCAAATAAGAATAAAATCTGCTATGAAGTTGAGAATTGAACACAGCTCATCATACAGATATGAATGTCCATCTAGAATCTCCACATCCACACTCTTACTTTGGCACTAGATAGAAGAAAATGTTTAAAAGCAAAAAAGCTTTAAAGTACAAAATATGTTTTTATAAAGTATTAACTTTAACTTACCAAAGAGAAATAAAGCATATGCATCATCAGACCCCTTGTTGAACTGAGGAAGTCTGAGCAGCGAGCAGACAGCACAGTACATCCCTTATCTGCATTCAGAGGTGAAACTCTATCTGTCTTTACACTGCCTTCCCTCTCATTCACTGGCTGTAGCTTCTCTCATTCTGTTTATTCACAGTCACTGTCCAGCCTTTACATCAAACCATAGAGTTATAGCAGCTCTTACCTACATGAAATTGCATTGTCCTCCCGTAGAGACTACACACCAACCTTGCATTCACCTTCCCCATTTTTTTGTTTTCTATCCTCTGTGTTTGTTCATTTGTTTTCCAGCTTATTTAATCCTTGTATAAAAGAGCGATGCATGTGGGGCATTTTCTATATATATATGTGTGGAGTTTAAACCTTGATGTCTTTGTATGACTTCTATGTTTGTTTGTCCTTGGGCAGTTTTCAATGTTTGTAACTTGGAGCCGGGAGTCGTGAAAAAAAATCTTGTAGCTTTGAAATTGTTGGCAGTCTTCTTCCGTTTCCTTCTACATCTTATCTATTTATTTATCTTTAGGACAGACGGTTTGATTTGAATGAGAATACATTTCTCATGTTCTCAATGTTTGTTGCAGAGTGCACAAATCTTGTTTTCAGCAATTTATGAATTGCCAACTTTTTTTCTTAGCTACAAGTTTTTCTTGTTTTTTTTAATTTATTTGTTATTTGATGTCATGTTCATGGTCCCCACATGGTTGTATTTCGCTGTAAATGTTAAAATAAATTCTTCTTATTAGATAAATAGGATTCACCACAATGTGCCTCAGGATGTGATTGTCCATGATGTTCAGTAATGTAAAGCCTTTTGGCAGTAACACTTTATTTAATTTAAATTAAATATACATGTTTGGCAAAAGAACGACACCTTCACTTTTAAAATGACTGAACAAAAAACTGAAATCTTCTGTTTCCAAAAACACTTCTCATTCTCAAAGCTTTTCAAGAAACTGGATTTTAGATTATTTCCACTATAAATATCATATTTTTAAACATATGTCTTTATCTCTGCCCCTGGAGAACTACCTAACTTTTGGTGTTCTTTAGCATGCTGCCAATGTTTTCATACCCATGCATGATGTTTCTGAGTTGTGTTTGGCCCTTTGCATATGGATGCAGTGTTTAGAGTATCTTCACCTTGGGATCAAGTGTGTCTTTGTGGCTAACATATGTATGTTTTTTTGTGTGTAAGAGAGTGTTTCTTTATCAAGGATGGCGACCATGGGTAAACCATCCCCTCTGTGCCTCTGTGTATGAGTGTGTATATACTGTATATGTGTGTAGTGTATATGCGTATGCATGCATGAGTGCTTGATTGTATTTTGTGTGTTCATCCTCGTGTGCGTTTGGCTGTGTGTGCACGCATGTGTGTGTTGTCCTCTCTATGTGAGTGGTTATTTATATGTGATTACCTATCGATGATTATGTGCATACCTGTGTGTTTGTGTGTGTGCTTGTGTGTGTTTCTGTGTGTATAGGTGCATCCACCCAGGACTCAGATGCCATGGAGCCAGAGAAGCAGGTGGACAGCACGGTGAAAATGGCCGGAGTGATCGCAGGGATTCTCATGTTCATCATCATCCTCCTCGGTGTTGTCCTCACCTTCAAGCGCAGGTAGGTAATGAATACAACATCAGGGCAGAGTAGCATATTAAAGGTGCTATATGTAGCATTTTATTATTAATAAATCATCAGCAAGTCAATTTTGTTTCTTCACTGCAATTCCCTCAGAGATGACCTGTGGAGTTTTTGACAATTACTTTGACAGCTTTATACATTGGTGAATAAAGTACTACATGTAGCACCTTTAAAACATATGACTGGATAGATAGATTGATAGACAGATTGATGATAGACCTCATAATGTCAATTTAAAGTGTCCTTGTAGTTGATTTGCAGGTAGAAATGAATATGTATGGACAGACAGACATAGAGATAGGGAAAGACAGATGCTCACATTTATGTACAGTAGATAAATGTCTCAAAGGAAAGGGAAACGTTTAAAAAGGAAGGTTGAATCAAAATTTAAAATGTTTTTCATTTAGTTTTAGTGTCAGTCAATAAAAATCCTTCTTACAGATTAGCATTTATCAAACAGTGCAGATTACACACTGGTTGTTATGACAGTGAAGGCCACATACTATTCTTCATTTCCTAAAGCAAAATGAAAGGTCGGAATTTTGTATTCAATCTAGTGATTTACTTAATCCTCTGTAGCCCTAGAAGACAAAATAAATAAAGATTGAGGTGCCCAAACTTTTGATATCAAAAACCCAAATTAATTGTGTTTTTTCTTCTTCTTTTTTTTTTTAAAGTTAGCAGACACACACAGCTTTCTGTGTCTTTGTTAACATGCGCACTGGCTTGCCACCATCACCTGCCTTGCTTTCCTTTGCTTTCTCTATTTTTCTATATGGCTCCCATCCTTCCATCCCTCTCCTCCCCACTTGCATACTGCTTATACATTTTGTTTTGCTAGGACTCACGTTTGTTTGATTTTTTATGTCATTTTTAAAAAAAATGTTTTTGTTAGTTTCTCACTTCACACTCGAAATGTTTGCTTACCATAGAAAAATGGCTTCAAATCTGAAGTTCATGTTGCTTCAGCACATACTGACAAAAGGAAATAATAACAATAAAAGTAGTGAGAGTAGTGCAACAACCACACCCTGGCAATATACACTGCAAAACTAAGACTAGAGCCACATGGAGGTAAAATGGAAGGCATGAGGATTTATTGGTCTGATTGCCCAAGGTGTTACATTCTGAGACTTCTTTATGAGCAAACATCAACATAAATAATGTTCTAGATTCGCTGGGTTGTTTCCAGAAGGATTACACAGATGTTGACAGTGGTTCAATCCTCTGAAAATCAGTATTGTCATTATTCTAAAATGAAATGCTGACACTTTCCGCTTCTTATCGTTTAAAATAGATTTATTGCGAGGGCATAGTTTGAAATGCTCTGTGTTCTTTGCCTGGACATGTTTTAAAGTGTCTCTCTGGTTAGAGCCTGGCTCATACGTTGATAATATTCAATAACTGCCTATTTCTTGTTTGCAGTAAAGTCTTTCAGGATGGTTTCCTCTCCTGAAAATAACTTTATTTTTTCCTTGGGTCCCTGTATGTAGATGTTCCCATGTTCAGCACACAGCACACGGGGCCAATTAATAGTGTTTGTACTCCAAATTTTCTTACCATATATACTTAATATCTGTGGAATTTATGAGTGTAGAGAAGCTGTTATGTGATGACTGCATCTCATTGTCAAGGCTATGGTATGAACCAGTGTAGCCAGGAAAAACACAGTAAAGAGAGAGAGAGGAGAGAAAAAAATCCCTGGGTGAGCAACGTACATCTGAACTGGTTCTATCTTGGAACACTGTGTCAAGTTCTCATAGGATATCTATGTCCACATGTTACAAGGATACAGAACATTTCATTCAATCAAGGATAAAATGTAAGACACTGTGTGCATTGAGGCAGCATGACATGGAGCATGTTTGCAGCTGCAGAGAAGGAAAAGGTGAATTTTCTAACATAAATATTCTACATGCTTTGTAATGTCACATAAGGAAAAACATGGACGCACAGATGTGCACGCAGGGATTTGGTAGTCATACAACATGCATCCACACAGAGGCCATGCATATGACACCACTGCTACAGTATATGTTAGTACAAAACCACATACTGGCAGTGTGTGTTTTTATTTCACCACAAGCACACAAAACACTTGGGCCTAGTTGTACACAAGGAGAGAAACATAAAACCCCATGCACAGACAGGAATACAGTCAGGAAAACTGGCAGATACCTTATTGCTAGTCTGAATACAACATTGGATCCATTTCAAGTGAGCAAAAGAGGTTGGGGAGTCAGAAAGGGCACAAGGTCAGTTGGCAATGCTAATCAGTGGCTAACCTGGGCTAGCAGAGAATATCCCAAACACCAGGAGGATAAAAAATCTATCAGAGCCAGAGGAGAAAAATGCCAGAAGTAACATGAAAGGTAAAGGTAGAGACTTCAGAAGAGGGTGCAGGTAGGGAATATAGGGGAGACACTTGAAGGGAAGGCAAAAGGAAAAGAGGGGAGGAAGGAGGAAAACATATAAAAAATGAAAACAAGGCAGCACTGGTTAACCCGGGGGTCAAATGGATATGCTAATTAGATGCTAACCAGGCTAACAGGTCATAATATACATAAAAAGGCCAATTGGAGTGCAAACACCACTGCAGTGGATGTAGGGGAGAGAGGAAAAGAGCATCAATGCAGGAAAGGAAACAGAAAAGAAAAGAGCAGTTGAGATGCTGCTCAGATGTTCTCTTGAACCCAGGCCATCGGTCAGAGTAACAGGTCCCATAGGGGTCAAATTCAGTCATGGAGCGCATATGATATGATGACATAGAGAAAGGAAAGCCAATCAGATGCAGACGTGATCATGGGATGATGCAGAGAGGAGGAAGAGGAAAAGAGAAAGCTTCCAATCTGCATTAGCCAGATGAAGATGAAGGGTAAGAAAGAAGGAAGACGTGCAGATGAAAAGAAAAAAGCAGTAGGAATACCAGAAAAGAGAGGGAATAAAATGACTAAGAGATAGTGAAGAGTTGTGGAGACAAAAGAGAGAAGAATAATTGATAAAAGGAGAGCAGACAAATAGATCCGGACAGAGGGAGGTTTACCATATCATAGACCATTTTATGGGGTGATCTATATTTCATCCCACACACTTTAGCTAGCTGTCTGGGTGGTAGAAAAAGTGTTTGTTAAAGTATTTTACATGCCTTTCAGAGCCCATAAATTATTTCATGACAAAACTTTGTCGGGAAGTGAGCACGCACAACTGTCCAATTAATCTTTTAGCACAGCATTACACATGTTCCACATGGACTTTATTTTCCACAGAAAGCCAGGAGATGTTTCTGATAATGTAGTGTAAAAGTGAATAACGCTGGACATAGCTGAAGTCTTAATGGGGATTCGATGTTTCTACAGCCAGGTGGCCCCGAGGGCTCAAACAGCACCAGAAGACACACTTTTTATCAAAAGGTTGAGAGGAGAACGAATGAATAATTAATGTTCCTGAAACTCCCTAAACACTGGCTGATTTGTGTGTGTGTGTGTGTGTGTGTGTGCGTGCATGTGCGTGTGTGAGGTGTGTGTGCATGTGCGTGCGTACACGCGTGTGTGTTGTGTGTGTAATGCCAGAGTAGCAGACCATGACTAAGTATTTGAGAAAAGGTGACGTCTCTGGAACTGCAAATTGATGAAAATAACTGTTATTTAAACTTTTTTCAACCTTGATTCCTTTCATCTAAGCTTTTTAAAATTCTGACCCTGCAGCCATCTCTTGATATTTTATTTTATCTGGAGCTTTCATACTGGCTGCATGTCCAGGTCAACCTTCCAAAAGACACTCAATCTAGATGGGCCTACCTGGTTCAGCAGCTTAAATAAAAACTAAATGAAACAAACAGCTCAAATAAAAAGCACACAAATGAAGATAGATAGGCAAACAAGGAAATTAATAATGCTAAATGAGGCACAAATTTAATGCAATGCTTCTACTGCTGGGCATGACTTTTGGCTGATTTACCCTTTAACATTATTCTGGCCTTAAAGATGCATTTGTGCAGAAATGTCTGAATTATTAATTATTAATACCACACCTCCCCCCAAAGGGCTCCTTTGTATTAAAGGTCCTTACAAGTGAGGCTTTGCCAGCCAGTCCACATTGGAGCTATCCATATGTTTACTTACAGTATGCATGTTTTTGGACAACCGGCTTGAATTTATACCACTAATCTAAAAGAATGGATGCATTAGAGTTGTCGATCATTTTAATTCAGGAAGTTGTTCTTGCTGTCCATCAGTTAAACTCGACTGTTCCAAGGTTCTTAGAAAGAAATGACTAAAGGCTGCATCAAGTCAACACTGTGAAAATGACTCCATACTTCATTGGTCCATAATAGATAGGAGCAGGGTGAAGTAATTAGTCTGTTGTAAGGCAGAAATGTGATGAATCATGATGCCACAAAGGGACATGTAGATGGAGAGTGAGGTGTTATCTGAATAGCAACAGGCATGCCACAGACAAAGATACACACACACACACACACACACACACACACTCACACTTAAATGTGTGCAAAGTCAGGGTCACTGTCAAATATGTGAATGGAGACACACACATACACATTGGTGTAAATTTGCATGTAAACACACAAGGATGAAATGTGGACACACACTCACACAGGCACACGTATGTAACTGAGTGTGCATGTGAGTGTAGAAACACAGTGTGTGTTTAAATAGCTTTGGTTGTTTTGTATGAATGTGCCATGTGTCCGTGTGCCTGGATATAAAATAATAGTGTCATCAAAGTCAGCACCATATCACCGTCTGAATGTGTGTTTATGTCTGTATGCTGATGGTCTGATACTCCTTTGCGGGCATTTGAAGACAATATTGTCAGGGGTAGAGCCATGGATTGTTACGCACACACACACACACACACACACATAGAGTGAAAGAGAGGGAGAGCTCCAGATGGGTCTGTGGACGAGATGCTTGCAAAGACACGCTGCTCTCAGCCAAACACATATATTTCTCTCATATCTTTGCCTCTTCAGTGTCCATGATAGCAACACCCCTTCCTTCTGAAAGATCATACAGGACTACACCTCACATTAGGTCTTTAGATTTTAGCCCAGCATTAACAGAGCCTAAATATTTTCCTACAAAACATCTGAGTCCTTCTCTGCTGAGGAGAGAAGGCTCAACTTAGCTCAAGATGACTTTAGAGGTAATTGTGTGTCACCAGAGAGAATTCTCCCTGTAAAAATAGGAGACCAACCTTTGGTGTTATAGAAAAGTTTTTATAGTAATTTCATTAAATTGTCCTAGACAGTGACTTTAGGCCTGTTTTTTTGTATGTCACAGATGTTGATGGCTGTAATGTGAGTGGTTGAGTGTGTGTTAATAAGTTTCTGAGATCTGGACAGTTTGTTATCATACCATCATTTAATATTACATTAGCGACTGGATGTTGTTATTCTAGAGAAGAGGTAACAACACACATACGATAAGACTCTATGTGTACTAGCTAGCTCCCATTTATGAGCCATTGTGTTCAGTAACCTACCTAAAAAAGTAACTTACTTACTGTCAGCTTTCTGCAATAACCGGACTTCTTGTATCCATGATAATTAAATCCAAAGAAACTGTCACAAAATTGTAGTTTAAGAAAAAAAGAAGTCTAAATAAGTCACTCTGCAGACCTGAACAGGGGAATATTTGTATAATTGTTGAGTTTCTCTCAGTTGCTCTCACTTTATGCTTAAATTGCCTGATATAAAGTAGCTAAAATAGCTCAGCGGTGTGTGTTTCTTTTCTTTATTTCAGTTTGTTTAAACGACACATACAGTGTACACACATACATTGAATCATGCTTTTGCATGAATACTTGCTGTCTGCCAAATTGTACATCCATTGTTTTCTGCACTCAGGCTGATCCATTCCAGTTTATCAATCACTCTCCTCCTCTTTTAACTCTTTACATCTTCACAACAGCAAAGGTAACAATAATAATTAAACATTCCTGGTTACATCTGATTGTTTTTTTTCTTCTTCTATAAACATCCTGTCACTTTTCCCCTTTCTTCAGTCTATCCTTGAAAATGAATCTTTTTATTAACATTGTTCTAAAATAAGAATCAGTCAAATAACTGTTGAAATACTAAATTGGTGTCTCTAACTGAATAGGCAGAAAAAGTAAATGTGTCATTTTTCTCAACAGAAAACAGTTAAAATGGATTTAATTGCAGAGCACATCTGCAACATTTTACTATTAACTAAGCAAAATGAATCCACTGGTTTTCTCTCTGAGTCTGTTTTACTGAATTTGAGACAGTTTGACACTTAGATTTTCACCATCATCAGTGATGACAGGATGCCTTCAAAGACACAAGTATAAAATGGGTTTCTTTATTTCTTTGCACAGTAAGGCTTCATGTCCAACCAGAGCTTCTCTTTACACTCCTGTTGATACAAATGAATAATTCCTCCGTCTCCCAGCTCTTGTTTTCTTTGTTCAGTGTTCATGGGCCCAAATTATTCATGCCACTGATGAAACTCTGGGATTTCTACCTGTTACAGTCTCCATGTTTGAAACTTGTCACTGTCATAAATCCTTCTATCTTGATGCATCACTTATGGCACTTCTGCTGAAAACCTACAGAAGTCCCACATATTGGCACACTGTGGTGATTTATGTAGCAAGAGAAAGTGTTCTTTTCAACCCATATGGTGCAGGTTTGATCTTTTCATGGCTGCCTAAACAGATAAAAATCAAATTAAATCTGTTTTCCCCCTTTTTAGCTTATTCTAGCTCATTTGTGCCCATTGTTCTTCAGATGTAGAAACAAATTTGTGTGTATGTGTAACACTTTGAACACTTAAAGGATTAGCAAGAAGGGATTGTGAAAGTCACAACCATGCAAAAACAGAGAGAAAAGGAGTACAAATGTTTTAGTGTTCAGTTCATTGTCAGTATCAGACAGCCTTGACACTGGATCCGTGCCAGAAAATAATAAAACGAGGCTCTTTTCTGCCGGCATGAATTCAGCCTGAGAACAAAATGCTGTAGAAATTTTACCAGGAATGCTGGGAAACAGAGCTACAGCCTTCCTGAGTCAGGTCTGCATTTTGCCTCGGTACATTCAGTGTCAAAAGACAAAGAACAAAAATATGATGGAGCGAAAAGAAGGAAAAACACAGATGAAACAGATGTCTCTGGTTTCTCACCATGGCCTCTCTGACTCGAGTCTCACGCCCTTTTATGTCTCTCTCTATCCTGTTTCTTGTCTTTGGCTCCACCCCTTCCTGTCCCGTCCTGTACCTGCCTTGCCCTTGCTCCGATAGAGAGATTCACACATGGAGAACTCTGAGCGTGGGGTATTGTATGTTTATTTATAGACATCAACGCATCCACTCAGTTCCTCACCTTGACTCTCACCTCGCCTCTTTTGGCTTACAGTGGTTTTCCAAATGCATTTCATGACTGAGCTTACACCTGGAAAACGGATGTGTTTGTCCAAGAAGAGTTTTTATCATATTTAAAAAGGATTAATTAGCTCGTATATAGACTATCCAAACATTACAAATGTTACAATTGAGTAGACTCATGTATGTACCAAAGTTTGTGCTGTCTTTCAATTTGACAAGAAACTTTTTAAAGAACAGATAGGCTACCTAATTTTGGAATGAAATTCACTAACTTTTAACAGTAATAATATGCTGACAGCATGCACATGGTAATTGCCATATTTACAAATCTTAAAATTGTTGAGACGAGCCACAGAAATGACCTAAGCAACACTCAGAGATGTTTTTGGGAGCAACACATCCATTTTCTTTAAGAGTGTGAAACTCTAAATACCTAATATTTTAATCTTTGTGGCACACATGTAATTTTCTCCCGGCTGTTTTAGCACTGAGAAAACCATATGAAGTTTAAGCTCCTTTCGCTGCTGTTTAACAGCCAGTTCTGTGTCACTAAGTGATTAAAATTTAGGTATTTCTACTCCTTTGAGAATTCAGTGCAAGCCATTATAGAAGTCGTCATTTATGCACTTGTCTTGCATCTTGCCTGCATTACATCATTAGTGTGTCTTCACGCAAACTATTCAGCTGTAAATGGGACTTTTAAAATGGCTACAACTGTGTATGTGATGATTTAGGTCATTATTAGTTAATTGCGAAACAAGTTAACTAATAGAAGATGCTTTTGGTAAATCCTCCCCAGTACATTTGGTCATTAATTTCAAGTCATCTGTGCATTTATGTCATTATTGCACACAACATTTGTGCTCACTGACTTATTTCTTTATTTTTTTTTGTAATAAGTGCACGTTTAAAACAAATATCATGATTCCATCACCTCTGATGACTCTCATTGCATCAGAATGCTTCTCCTCTATGGTGAGATATGTTTCGACCGTCTGTCTAATACTTTCCTGGTCATTTGCTTTTGATGCATTGTCAGTTGTTACTTGCAAAAATCTATACACCTGCAGTCATTTTCCAATTGGAAATACAAAGCCAGAAACTCAGACAAAGAAAGAAAATGATTTAGTGTTTCAGTTTCTGCTTCTTGTTTTAGTAGGAGCAGGTTGGCGTAATTGATTACATCTCACCGTAAGGCAAACAATCACGGAGGAATTTTCAGAAGCAAGAACTGAGCCAGCCAGCCGCCTCCAATATTAGAAAAATGTTAAATAATTAGTGCAACTTTGTAGGTTAGAAATGATGTGTTTGGCTTCGACAAATAAAACAGAGGTGGGAGATTAAAGAGGGAGATATGTGGTAATATCTCGCCGAATGAAATGTGACGCTTCACAAATATCTCCACCCACACTGTTCTGGGCTCAAACACAATCCACTCTGTGCCTGTCATGGTAGCTATCGCTTTGGAGTCAATTTTCTCTAATTAAACCCCAGCCTGAATTTAAAGCTACATACACCTCTGTACTTCAACACTTATTTCTGTGAAAGCCAAACTTACATTTGATTTGTAATTTAGACATTGCAAGTTGTACTTTTTGAAGTGTTACAGAAAAATCCTTTTGCACTCAAATGTTGCATTTGGTAACTTCGATAGATGTTAGGGTATTATTGGTCCTGTCCATAAAATGCTCCAAATACAGCACGATGTCACAAATAAAAAGGACTTTATTTGTCCATCCCAAAATTAATTAGAGATGAAAGACAGCTAGAAACTGACAGTTGTGTGATAGTGTTTAAGGGTATGGAGGTAATGGTGCATGAGCTTACATTAATCTTTGATTCTCACTTTCCCAAAAGTCTTGTATTGTAAAAAAAAAAAAAAATGTTCAGTGATGATTTGTTTTATCTAAACATGGTCAAAAATCTCAACTCCTGAGGTTTTACATTCTGAAACCTGAAGTTTAGCTATCACCAAAGTTGTTGCAGTACCTGTCCAAAGTTTTACTTCATTTAACTATCAACATTTTATGTGAAAAGCTCAGTGATGCAGTTTTTCATTCTCCCTGTTTTCAAAATAATCTAACAGCAAAATAAAGTTAGTGGATTTTAAAAGGTGAAAAATGATGCTGAGAAGAGGATTGTTGGTGTTGTACACAAAAGATAAGAACCATAATTTGATTTTTTGATTTTTCTCCTCCACGAGGAGAAAGGCGTTTTGAGAATACAGTATGCACCTCTGTGACAGTTGATTCATTTGGAAATTATAGGAATCTCTCCATCCAAAGATTTCAAATTTACCCTGGTCTACTTGAGTCAGTCTTAAAGTCAGGAAATAAACAATGAACCTCCACACTGAGACAGTAAAAGGACACGTCCTCTTTTCAGACAATATACTGCACCCTCAGGGGTTCAGTCTATGACAGGAGAACTGAGGCGATTAGTAACTGATGTCAGCCCAGGGAATGGACTGAGGCTGGATCCATTGCACATGGCAGGCTCTTACAAGGCCAAGTGGTCTAAAGTGTGTGTGTGTGTGTGTGTGTGTGTGTGTGTGTGTGTGTGTGTGTGTGTGTGTGTGTGTGTGTGTGTGCGCGCCTGCAGTGGACTGAGACTTACTCTCCAAATTGGGGGACATATAGTACATACACACATACACATTACAGAGTCCTGAGTGCTTCCATGGTGACAGATGCTAAACTTATACTTATTCACAGACAATTTGGCGATGTTAACACAGACACAAACTCACTCACACCCCCACAGAGCTGGACTTGACCCCCATTCTGCAGATGTGACACATGGTAGAATAATGGACTCTGCTGCTTGCTGAGATAAATGTTTGATGGTCCACTTACAGCACCGTTATAATGGGTGATGGCCAGCCATTTACACACACACACACACACACACACACACACACACACACACACACACACACACACACAGATACACAAACTCTCACATACTGCATGGTCTCACATGTAAACTGGCAGATGAAACAGGAATGCTTCAGAGACCATTCTGTTTTTTAGAACCATAGCGGGCCTTCATTCCTGTTGGTTATGATAACATTTTACTCTCCAATGTAATTACTGAAAACTGAGAATGCACTGCTAGACACAGCTGCACAATGCAGACTATTAGAGCAAGCAACTCAAGCTGTCAGACAGGTTGTAAACAAATCCACAGTTTAGCCAAAACCAAATTATTTGGAGGTAAAAAATGAAGATTAAAACATCTTAAAATGTGCATTGATCATTTTACTGCTTTGTAAAACTACCTGTGTTTCACAACTATGGATAGAACTATAGATACAATAAACTATGAATTTGTGGATTTGTTTACAGATGCTGTACTAACACTGATGTGATATTACTTACTTAGTATTGCATCCTCAGATCTCTGCAGAGACGTTGGTGAGCAAAATCTCGTCATGCTTGAGTGCTGCCAAAATGCAGGTGACCTGCACTGTACTGCGCCTTAACACATCCTGCGTAGACACAGATGGAGAACTAAACTGCTGCTGCTGCTCCGCTAACATGCTGCTTTTCCTAAGCAGCCTGTGTGAGCATGTGTGTTAGAAGCTCTTTAGACAATATTAAAAGATATATACAAATAAAAGATAAACATGCTCTTATTTGGCCATGTGTGCACTTTTGTGTACTTCCATATTGTCTTTTAGTTGTCAAAACTATCCAGCTTGATAAATCTGGTCAATCACTATTGAGAAAATGACCTGCTCAATATGGAGTTACTGGCCTGACTGTGGTGATATAATGAAATATTGAACACATACTCTGTGTATCTTCTTATCACAGACTACTAATTTGTTTTGACATTTATTTATAGTTTCATAATTAATTTTCTCCTGCATTCATCTGAGAGTGTGTCTGTGCGTGTTTCAATGTGTCCATATGCTTATGGCATGTTGACATCCATCTTGTCACAGAGCACTAATTGGCTAGATTATAAATAGAAATGAAAATGCACCACTCTAAGGGTCTTTTTTTCTTCTTCAATTGTGTCATTGTTTTCATGAAATGACTCTTGCCAACACTCAGTTTTACTTTCACACAGTTACACACGTGAAAAAGTTTGACTAACATACTTATGATGCTGCCCGTGGGTTGTGTGCCTTGCTAAAGGGCACAATGACAATATTTACAGATGGAGGAGAAGGCGGATTTCCCCTCATTTAACGGTCCTGCCACCCCCAGCTGGCTGCTCTGCTGGTGTCAGCTAGTGTGTGTGTGTGTGTGTGTGTGTGTGTGTGTGTGTGTTCAAATCCCCACATTTGTGTTCCCCCCATGATGTCTATTGTCTTGGCTGTAATAAGGTGCTAATAAGCCACACTGACAGCCCGCATATATAAACAGTGTCAGTAAAGGGCCTTATGTTCATGTTTGTGTGTGTTTGTGCACATATGTGACTGTATATACATGCCAGCCTGCAGGTGTACAGTATGTCAGTGCGTAGATGACAGATTGTAGGCATGAATGCACGTGTGTGTGTGTGTGAGAGAGAGGGAGAGTGGGTGTTTTCATGCAATAGGTGAGATATTTTTCATCCAACTCAGCCTTTAGGGAAAGGAGAAGTAGTGTAACATGACACACTATTCATATATATAGGTATGATAAACTATAGCCATCATATCGTTGTTGAAATATGAATGTGTGTGATGGGGTGGAGGCCTATACGACCAGCAGAGACCCGTGATAAGCTATACATCATACCTACATTGAAATGTTTGTTGTGTGTGTATTTTTTCAGCTGATAGTATTCATATAAGCCCACAATGATGATGATGATGATGATGATGATGATGAAGAAGTACAGCGAACACATCAGTGTAAAAAGGGTTGTGTGTGTTTGCAGCAGAAATCATTTATACAAAGCCAAGATAAGCTGCAGCCATCATATCAGGAGTGTGTATGTAGGTGTGTGCAGGTGTGTGTTTATGTGTAAAGTAAACACCATCCACACAGAGCTAGAAAAACACTGCAGCTGTTATATGAATACAGTAGTTTGCGTCTTTTTTTTATTTTTATGAACATGTATGCATGTAGCATAAATCCATGTGTAATGGTTGCTATGGCTTCATGAGTCACTTCTGTCATCCAGCCATGTTTTATCTTATTTAAAAAGGTTATTGTATAGCGACGATTATTTGAAATGTCAATATTATACATTGGTTCAGTATATCAGGTGTATTAATCTGATATTTTTCATAGTTTCATGTGTTACTATATAAATGGATGATCTAAATGCCCAGTTTTTGCTGTTCATTTCCAAAATTTTAAAGGTCCCGCAAAATGCAATAAGAACAACACATAAGAGCATTTTCTAATCTGGTGCAGCTATCAGCAGTAATCACCAGGACATCTTTATTTGTCCGTGCGTTCCAAAACCGTCACAAATCACTCTTAAAAAATAATGATTGACCTGATTAGGTTTAGGCACAAAAAATACTTGGTTAGGTTTAAGGCCAGATCATGTTTGTGTTAAAATGATCACTTTGTTAAGGTTAGAGAAATGTTGTTAAATTATGACTTCCTGAAAGTTAGTCAACCTTTGTTGTCATGGCTACAATAGTAACCACAGGATTAAGGTTAAGTGACGATCGTAGTTACGGTTTGTAAAAAAAAATATTGTGAATCGTGGTTGGAAACGTTTCATTTTGACAATACGACCTGTGTTGTTTTTTCTTGGGAGGACAGTCCCCCAAAATGCAACAGATTCAGTTCCTGGTGAAACAGTATGTTGGTGTGGGACATTAGACACTGAGAGAAGTTCCTGCAGGACAAAGGAGTCACTGCCACTCTTCATCCACTAGACTAATTTATTTTTGTCAGCTTCCTGTAAGAGATAGCAAACCATATTCTGGCCTGCATCACTTTGTTGAGCAGGGCTATGAAATCCATTCTTCACTAAAAATATCCACAGCCCTCATTGGCTTACAATCAATCAATACATTAATCACTTTTCACTTTTAGAGGAACCCACCTGTAATTGTCCCAAAATGTCCACACACATAAAACACATAATCACGAACACGTTCTCATCTCTCAAACAGTGACAAACACATCACCACTCACACATACTTTCTCTCTCACACACACACACACACACACACAAACACATAGTACCACGCACAACCTGGTGGCGTGTTTTTTCTACACCGTATTAATATTTATGACCAGTTTTAACAGCTGTGGCTTTTACAGCAGGGCTCCCAGCACTCTGCACTTTATTAATATCATAAGGACAATGTCAGCAGAGCCCTTAAAGAGGGTTATGGGTATGATAGAGAGAGAGAGAGAGTGTGTGTGTGTGTGGGGGGGTAGGTTTTTGAGTTAGTTAGGTGTAAATGCTGTGTGAGTTGTGTATAAATGTGAGTGTATACAGGTGTGTTCATATAGTGTGTAGTGAGGAGGAGATGTGTATGTATGAAAACTATTGAAAGAGACAGCAGTGTGTATGTGAGTTTGTTGAGTACACACTTTGTCACTTTGCTTTTTCTTTGTTTCACTCCTGTTTTTTAACCTTTTTCTCGTTCATAGATAGATGGATAGATAGATAGATGCAGCCTAGTAGTAGTTTTGTGTGAGGTCTGCTCTTCTCTAAAAGGAACAGAATTATCGATCCTTCTTCTTGACTTTCCCCTTGTACTGAAACTCAGTCCTGTGGAGTGTGAGTTGCGGTGTCCTCAGATTTTATGAGATCCCAATCTCTGGCCTCTCACCAGACGAAGGGTGCATGCCAGGGGGAAAAGTTGCCAACAAACCATTACAGAGACACCGCAGGGAGTCCAGTATCACACACAGATACACACACACAAGCACACACGTATGGATAAATGAGATATTGGTCAGGTGGAATGCAGAGGTATAGATCTGTGGCTGCGCTATCAAGTAAAGGACAGAAGGACAAAAACTTTTGGGGTGTTTTTGTTTCTGTTTAATTTTAACTTTTTTTTTTTCTACCGCTTTGCAACTTATTCAATTTCAGAGGATGTTTGAACAAATATATTTAACTGTACAGTTAACAGTCTAAAGTTTGGACACACTTTCTCATTCAGTGGAATGGGAACTTGTGTCCAACATTTGGACTGGTACTGTACATATATCTAAAAATATAATGATAATAGTAAGTGCTGCATTCCTGTGAATGATCCCTTCATTCCAATCCAATCCAGTGCAAAACTGTCTCAGCCTTGTAACCCTTACAACAACAAAACACACACACACTCCATCAAACTAAAGGAATCATCCCTGCTTCCATTTGTCCCTCTGCCAAACCTCCATCTTCTATCTTTTGCTCTTTTCTCATCCCATATCTGTCTATTGACCAGCCTGTTGGTGATGGAGGCATCAGATGTGCACCGTTTTCTTTTGTTTGTTTTTTTTTTAGTATTTTTTTATTCTTGCTTTGTTCCTCACAGACTTAATCATTTTTGTATTATAGCAAAACACTTAAAGCTTAAACATGAGCACAGAGTTTTGGGAGACTGGCCTGTTGGTTATCTGTGAAGTGATGAGACCACAGACAATGAAATGTGCACATCCCTAGCAGATCAATGACTCTAGTGCCCCATGCTAACAGTTTAGTATACTCTGCATTAATCAAGGGTAGTGGGCCATCAATGCTATATCAAAAGTTAAAAAAATGATAGCTTATAGCAGCTCTAAAGCAAAATAAATAATATAACTATTGGGGGACCACATTTGGTGCAGAAGACACACATTTAACAGCAACTTTAAGATGCATGTACTGTGAAATATAACATAGCCTTCCCTTTTCAAATACCATGG
This sequence comes from Scomberomorus guttatus, assembly GCA_038419695.1. Lineage (NCBI taxonomy): Eukaryota > Metazoa > Chordata > Actinopteri > Scombriformes > Scombridae > Scomberomorus > Scomberomorus guttatus. The sequence goes on along the minus strand of CM076446.1, from coordinate 32,211,009 downwards.
ACTACTTTACACTTCCCAAAAATGAATGTGGTTGTTTTGGGACCTACTTCAGGTAAGAAACCACATGTTCATCCTACGTACAGCCGTTTTCCAACACTAAACATGGCTGCCTCAGATATATTTGGTAAAATATTTTTCCATTTTTGCAATTTCTGAATATTTGCAAGCCATACTTTATGTTAAAAAACACCAACTGTGTTATTAGATGTTATTTTTCTCATTTTAAATAATACAAATAATACTACTATTACCTGCTATTACTCAACATAGTGTATGCTAAAGCATCAGCATGGAACATGATAATGAATGATACATGAATTTGATGTCTATGTTTTCATCTCTTAATGGTGAAGTTAACAAACTGGCCAATCTCCTATAAAGAAAAGGGTAATTTTTTGGGCGAGTGAAGTGATCATTTCACAAGCCATAGAGCTCCTTATTACCTCTAATTTATTTGATTGACTACTGACCACTTCACAGCTGATTTATAGTGGGGTATTTCAGCTAAATGTTGTCAGAAAAGATTGTGAAATCATCCAAAGATGGTCTGTTAAGCCTCCAAAGGACCAATCCTCTTGTAAAGATAAATTAGATCAAATATAGACAAACATATTGACCAGATCAGATAGACAGGCAGCAGAGAAAACTCAGCCTACAGACAGACAACTAGATAGATGTACTGTCAAACTGACAGTCAGATTGACAGGCAACCACTCATCATCTGTAAAGGCATTATGAACCAAATCCAGAGAGACAAAGTTGATAGACTGACAAGCTTTTATAAGGACACAAAAACAGACATGCAGATGTAGCAGTCAGATGGACAGGTTGTACAGGTGGATAAGAAGACAAAACATGTTTAAAAAGTTTAAAATGTCAACGAGTCAAAAATAATTTTTCATTCAAACCATGAACTAATCCAATGTGTTTGTCCTTCTTCTGGGTTTTGCTCTGTTGTCATCATCGGCCTCACCTCACCATGCTTCAGAAGACATGCTTATTCCTACTCTTATTACCTGTAAGTAGAGATTTCACATCAGGAATAACTCCTTTCTCAGCCCATTTGATCATTTTGACTACCTCTTGTAAATATTTTGTCGTTTTTTTTTTTTTGCATCCTGTTTGACTTGTATCATATTTAACCCCATGCTGAATTAGAGGACAGACAGTACAGTAATTGAATCTCAAAATATTGAAAACCCAAGACATCCTGACAACATGCTGAAAAAACTTCATCTGACCGTAATAGAGTCCACATTTTTCCCGTTTGTTCGATTTAGCAGCCAACTAGATATTTACACTGCATGTTAAAAGGTCTACAGGATTACTTGCCAACGACAAACTTTGACTTGATGCTTAGCAGACAAACACAGCAACCCGCAGGCACAATATGCCATTTGGCAGCTGGCACTAAATCACGACTCCAAAGGAATGCAAATGCAGACTTCGCTTGCCAACAAAATGCAATAACAGTTGAGTGGTACAACATAGCTCACACTGTGTTGTAAAACTGGAAACATAAACACTATCAGCAGCTTATAAAAACCTATTTATTTGCTAAAACTTGTCTTATCTTCATGGACATCATTCAGCCAAAAATGTAATGCTACTCAAACTGATTTTAGTCAACAGAGTTCAGCTCAGCTTAACTCTGTGAAAACAAAATACATTTCAGGAAGTATTTCCTGAATAATTCCTTCAATTTATTAGATATTTAATTGAATAACAGTGCCACTTAAACTTCCTGTGCTGGTCTTTTTTTCAGTATAGTGCTTTGAAACATGTAATGTGACAGTGGCACTGTATATGATCAGATATGCACCTTGTAGCAAAACACTCATTGGTGAGTGCACATAGCATATTGGCTGGTTAGAACAGCCTTAGTTTGGTGGTGAAGGAGAATTTTCAGTTGGACTCCATCTGCATTGTTTGCACGGTCCGTCTCTTAAAGTGTCTCACCCTAAAAGGTCAATGTAATTCACTGTTATCTTCTCCACCAAGTGGCCATTTCCTGCTTATTAACCAATTCTAATGAGGTGCTATTATAGCTGTCTGTTCATACATACACACGCACGTACAGGCACACGCACTCCCAAACACACACACACACACACCACCATATATACCTGCACAAACACATAAACTCAGTTGCCCCGAGCTCCCTTACAAATCCCTGCAGAGAATGTCTGAAAATCCATGCTGTCTTCAAAGCATCTCAAAATTTCCTCCAAATCTGCAGCGCAGTCCTAACTGAGTGGAACAGTCATCACATGCCAAGACTTCTTCTTGAAACAGCCAACCTGCGGCTGTTTGACCCATCCAGGAATTACTTCTTCACACTGAAAAATATACACAATTAAGAAGACGGCAGCCATCACTGTGTTTTTGCTGCTTTTTTCCTCACACGTGCAGTACAGCAGTGTTTTATTTGTTTTCATCAGAAAAAAAATGAATACACACTGGCAGACACATACACACTAACACTAATCCATAAAAAAGATGTAGTAGTATAGTACCAAAGTCCCACAATGCACAGTATATATAAATGAGAAATGATTATAGACGTTTGCATAACACACCAACACTAAAATGCATAAAATCCTTTATTTACTGTACATGTAATATTTGAAACAATCAGTCCCTCACAGAGCCCTGAACAGTATATTGGCATGGCTGGTATTGGCTGATGCAGTATTATTGGGAAGCAGATTTTTCCACTGTTTCTATATAGATTCCAGAGATACTTAACAAAAAGCTTTATGTTATGGGCATCTTGCAAAAGTTTGTCAAAACAGGAAATATGGGAAGAGAGAGGGGTACGACATGACACAAAGGTCTGCGGCTGGAATCAAACCGCAGCTATTATTTTTTTTCCCTTTCAAATGTAAATATTAGTATTGGCCAAGCGGCATCAAGCAGCATCGTAATAAATTAGTTCTGTCTGATAGAAAAATAAAGCACGCATACACAATTAGACATAAAGTAGCAGATACACAAACATATGTGTACAAATGCACACACTCACACATATACATACACACACAGCTATAGCCCGAGGATGTTTACTGTTAGATGAGAGAGGGATTAAAAGATGTGTTAGACTCCTGCAGTCCTGCAGTGTGTGTGTGTGTGTGTGTGTGTGTGTGTGTGTGTATGTGTATCTGTACTCTCTCTCTCTCTCTCTCCCTCTCTCTCTTTCTATTTCCAACCCCTATTTCTCTCTTCACATCTCTCTGTATCCCTCAATCTCTCCCTTCCTGGCTGGGTCTGCCTCTAAATCCTGTGATACGCAGATGAAAGTTTGTTTGGGCTTTGCCTGCAGCCTCCTCTAGAGCTACTGCTGTCATCCTGAAGTGACTGACTGCCTGTCTGACTGCAGTAGCGGCTGGGGATGGCTTCGGGATATTTGAGCTATCTAGCTGCCAACCGACTGGCTGAGGCCATTCTAGCCATAATACAGGAGTTCTGTCAATCCCTCGACAAGTGAAACAAATGTACTTTCCCTTGTTTGATTGGATGCCTTAAGGTTTCCCCTCTCTAGACTTCTACTAAAATAAATGCAATTTCCTCTGCATGTATCACTTTCTAAGAAAAGAACAATGTCGGTAACCTTTAAATGGTTGTTGCATGGTCGTTTCTTTCAGAAGCATATATTTTTAGTTATGTATGTATATATTTGTAGCTACAAATATGTTTGGATAAAACAAGTAATTATTGGCACATGTATTCTATGACACTAGTCCTTGGCTGACACTACTGCAAGTACTGCATAACATCAAATAAATGAATTGAATGAATTACATTTTTTTTTTTTTAATAGAATACTTACTATTTAGACATTATAGCAAACACTGGATCATTGAGCTCTTTAGAGATGTTTAATGATAGCAATTGTGAAATGCAGGTTTATTTAATTAATAACTAAAAAGATCTGCCGTCCTATGCCGTCACTAAACCCTTATGTTAGCACCTAGTTGGGGCACCAAAATTCATGTGCTAAAATTCGCACCACTTCTTCTGAGATGAGTCATGGTTTCAAAAAAAAAAAAACTATGTTGACTCACAGTTGGAAACGGGGAAACAAACAGTGGTCTCCAGTAATAAAGTGATATTTATTTTTTGACATTTTTGTTCGCCTTCTTCCTGTGCAGACTTTGACGCTGTATAGTGACATCATCTCATTTCTCCGTACGTCCCGTCATAATTACTATGACCAGGAGAGGTCTTTGTCACGTAAATGAAAACCTCTGCCTTTTGGGACACTTCCTGGAACAATTCTGTTGTTTTTCTTGGTAGGACAGTCTCTCTGGATTGCTTTTTTGTAGGATGTTTGTGTTTTGTATTCCAATTGTGTTTATGTTATTTATATTCACTATTTATATTCTAACAGGGGGAGCGAGGACAGCTGTATTTCTATTATTCTGAAACCAGCAACTCACTATGCAGTGACAGCATTTAAACAAATAATAAATAAATAAACATCTATAAATCTATTTGGAAAATGTTACATTTTTATCATAATAACTATTCTAGCCCATGTATGGTGCCACTTCCTGAGTGGTGTAACTTATCCTGAAAGGAATAATAGATGACATGCCCAACTAAGATAGGTGATGACTATGTCAAGAGCTTGTAAAAAAAAAGAAATGAAAAGGAAAAATGAAATGTTCAAAGGGGTAAACAGACAATTATTGGGTTTTATGCAATATTAAATGATGACCTTCATCAAATACTGACAAATTAAATAACTCCATCTTAAATAATCAGTAGCACACATTTAAAACACATTTTGAAACTTTTTACAAGGAGATAACTTAATGTGAAACTTGAATGAAAGCACATAAATTCAGAAAACAGCATCACCTACATTTTAAAGAATTTGAATGATGAACTTAAGTAATTAATTTTAACTAAATGGATATCCAGCATTTGGAAAATGAGCCCTTCAAGTACTCATGACACCTAATATATCAAATGAACAACAATTAAAAAGCAGTTTCTTTTTTTGCTCAAGAGTTCACTGAAAGTACCGCTGCTTCGCCTCACTTCATTTCATCTCATTCTGTGTCTCTCAGTAATAACGCCTCCTCTCAGACCCATCAAGGGGAGCGCTCAGCTCAGCCCCCCCTAAAAAACAACGGATCCACCACGCATCCACGCATCGCTCATTATCGTCGAACTGCATCAAACGAACTGCAATTAACGTCGCCGGGGGCACAAAGTAGTGCATGATTCTCGCCGCGGTCGGCACCCAGCAGGGTAACCTTAGTACTTAATGAACTGCCGCTGTGACATTCATTAAAGAAGGATTATGTCGTGCTCATTGCCACTTACAATATGCAAGGAATTTGTCATTTAAACGAGTCCATTAACGGGATGAATGTGTGATAGGTAGAGGTGTACAGAAGGAAGGGGGAGGAGAATGAAAGGGCTCTTCTCTTCTCATAACTCACAAGTTTCTGTCTGTTGCTTTTTCTACTTCTCCGATACCCACGTCTCTGCATTGTCTCTGCTTTTGTCACCTCCTTCATCCTCCATCTCCTCGCCTGTTTCCACCCCTATCTTCCCTCCATTCTCTCTTCTCACCTTTTTCTCTTTAGCTCTTCTTGATCTCCATCTCTTCATCTTTTCCATTTGTCTCCTTTCTTTGCTCACCTCCTCCTCCTCCTCGCCTCCTGCCCACTTTCTGTCAACGTGTAGTCAGATAGCCAGGAATAGGCCACTCTAAGCTCCAATCACACAGGAGGTTTTGAGGCTCCTTTCTGTCTTGCGCTTTTCTTTCTCTCTCTAACAGGTTCATCTCTCTGTCTCTCTCATTCCCCCTGCTTCCTTTCTGTCCCTTAATTTTCTTGAACTGTTTCATTTGTTTTCCTACTTTGTCTCGTTCACTTTTCATGCTCTGCTCCATCTCTGGTTTTATCATCTCTCTGTGATTTTTCATTACTTTGTCTCTTGGCTGAATTGCTTAAGTAGCCTTGGGCAGGTACAGCTCATCATAATCTGATCCCACACACACATACACACTCGTATACTCTAATATACAATGATACAGATTTAATTTCATATCTCTGCATATATCTTTCAGTCACACACACGTTATTGCCGGTATTCTGTGAGCCAGTCTACTGACAGGGATGAAAAGAGATGTTGCCTCCACATCTGACCTCTTGCTTATTGCTTTCTGACCCATAGAGGGCTTTACAAATGCAATTGTACACACACACACATGCGTGCACAAGCACATTCACAAACACCAACACACAAAGACTGTAGATAAAAATGTGCACAAGTGCAGATTATTATGTGCCTGTGTAGATTATTATATGACTGTGTATAGGCAAACAGACAAGCTCAACACACACAGAAGCACACAAACACATGCTTGATGCAGTGTGCCAGCCGTGTCTCTGTAGGAATTCTGTTCATATTGGATGATTCTGCAGCGCATGATTTACATACAATGCTAATGTTAAGGGCCACTGCAGCAAGTATGTATGTTTCCTATTATGTAGTGAAACAAAAGCTAAGGATTAGAAGGTTTGGGTGGATGATGCGTGTTTAACTTTGATGCAGGAGACATGATTTCAAGTCTCAAACCAACAATGAATGTTCCATTTTTTTTACTATGAAGATCACCATTCCCTAACTTAGAGCAAGGCTTTTAGTTGCTTATATTTAACCAAACCACTATACTGTAGTTGCCAAATGAGGATGTTGTAGAAATGTAAAAAACATTGAATAAATAACACATAAGTGTCGCAAGCCCAGGCGTTTCTTTGTTTTTACATCTGATCTGAGATTCACCTTAAAGAGAGAACAATTATCATTTGTATGTTCAGGCCTCATTAGTTTTAGGTTTATTCTTTCACAAATTGGTACATTCTCTGAGGTATTAACACTGCAAGAGACCTCTGTTCACTGTACACTGAGAGACCAGTGTTCACTGTACACTGAGAGACCAGTGTTCACTGGCAGCAGAAAACATAACTTTCTGGTGTGTGATGGCATAAAATCTGGATGAAGAACTGTTAAACAGATCAGATCAGTTCATTTTTTACTATTAACCACTAATTGGTTAAAACCTGTACAATTGAAAATGATGAGCTTTTGTGTGTGTTTATAGCTCTAAACTACAGATGAAGTCTCTTAAGTCTTATAAGTCATGAGTCATGTAACCAGAAACGTCAAAACTATTTATCAGTGAGATTCATTTCATTTTAGCTTATGTTTAGCCAGCTGCCTTTTTGCAATAGATATCACTTAAAAATGTTCTCCAACCTTTTCATTTAAGTACATATTCATTTTGCTTTTCTCTATCACTGACTCATCTCATAAGAAGTTCATGAAAGCACACAGAAAATGATTAGTCATTGTAGGGAAGATATAATTAATGCTCTAAAGGAAAATAATGTTTGCATTCCTCTAATTTGGCTTTTAAAATGACTGTGCAGGAAGGATCAGTTTTTCAGAGACGCATAAACAGGCGTATTAGGCGGCTTCGTGATAGGTCACTGAGAAACACACCCACTCACTGGCCAGTGTGCACAAACAGCCAAATACAACAGACACGTGTACACTCACACACATGCGAAAACACAGAACGCCCAGCACATGCAGTACTTACAAAGCCTCCAAGAAGATCAAGTGTTTGCTCACAGAACCAAGTACACAAATATACTTGCCTGCATTATACACACACACACACACACACACACACACACACAGCCCACTGTATACCATTCGTGACTAGATGTCAGACACTTTAGATAAGTTGAAGAATGTGTTGGTGGATTCTGGAGGAGGATTTTTGTTGACTTCATCTTTTGCGGAGTGAGATGATTTTTAAATGACTCAACTGGAGATACATTTTCTCTTAAAAATGATGCGTTACTGATACATAGCGATTGTCTCTGTTGTTCATTTGTAAAGCACAGCAGGCACTGGTGTGAACAAACTGCTTGTACACATTGTGAGAAACTTGGGGTCACTCTGTTCTGGCAGCTTGTGGGCAGCACAGGATTCTCAGATTGTTGTGTAGTGTTTTGCTGCTTAACACTTTTGAAAAGGCAAATCATGTTCTGAGAAAAGAATAGAGCGCAAGTGCCAACTGAAAAATAAGCAAACCTAAAAACAAACTGTGAAATCAGAGCTTATCTTCAACCCCAATAATGAATACAACTGCAACACCTTTTTGAGGTGTTATTTTAGTAGAGTTGAGCTTTAAAGGCCTGACACACCTATAGCACCACCCACACAGGTGTTTTCACTTATGTTGCCTGATTAGACCTTCTCTCAGGACTGTGTGAGCGTGTACAAATTGGGCTTGATCCTGTTACTTTTGCACCTGTTGGATGGGATAACTGACCCTGTTATTAATAACTAATTCCCAGCATAGCTCCACCCAACTTCAACCTGAGCAGAGGTCTAATCAGCCAGAGTAATTGAAAACACCTGTGTGTGTGTGTGTGTGTGTGTGTGTGTGTGTGTGTGTGTGTGTGTGTGTGTGTGTGTGTGTGTGTGTGTGTGTGCAGGGCCTTTAATATCCCTGAGGGGCAGCTTTGGTTTACAGACGGGAAAAGTGGGAAGCTTTGAATGGCCTGTTGTAGAAAGGCCAAACTTAACATACAGGACATACTGTAACATAGATATTTCCAATGGCAGATAAGGTACATGAATGATAACAATGCATTATTACCTATACAGTATGTTTTACAAACCTCCACATGCATAAATTCAATATAAAATAAATGTGTTATGGCTCAAGTGTTACCATGAGATGGTAACTCTGACCCTATGTGTAGACATTTGCAACAGAAATGCACCGCAAATTGTCGGTCAATGCGTCAGTCGTCATTGACCCTCAATCAAAATTTAATAATACTAGCAGCTAGAAAATAGACTCGTGTCCTATTTATTATCCTTCAACCTATTTCTTTGTCTTGCATTGCAGCATTCTGGGTAGCCAGTCAAGGACCAACCTGCAACAAAATGTGCTTTGGTTTTGAAATTTAAGTGAAATCAACTGACCACTGAATGCTTTGACTTGCTGTCAATTTCAGCCACATATGTCTTTACTTATCTGTTGACATTGTGTCAGATAGTTTTGGTACTCATTAAAGGAATACACCGAGTTCAAGAGACTGATCCACAAGTCAACTTAAAAGTTAGTGACTGGTCAAGTCACCCAAACAAGCCCATCAGTCCTCAGTGGAAATTTGGCCCTGAAGGTCTATGGAAGTTATTTACTGTATGTTAGACCACTCACGTTAAAAATTAGATGTTTTGGAAGTTTCACTGCCTGCCCTCACATGAACTTGAAGGAAATTATCATCAGGGTTGGATTGCTTCCTTTCAGTCCTCCTACAGATTTGAAACAACCTGCTGTTTAAATATACTGTATGTTAAATGTTTGAATTACTCTGCAGGCAGGATATTAAGCACAGTGAGCTGCAGTTAGACTCCAGTGTAGTGGGTAACCATTATAATTATAAAACAACTATTTAGAGCTATTTTAAAAGCAAAGAAAGTTACTGAGCTTACTGGCTCTCCTTGGATTGCAATGCAACCCCACATGAACCCAAAGCTTTTAGGGCATAATGTTTTTCAAGTTTACATCATACTTTGCAATCTGCTGGTTTACAAATGGATCAAAATGTATTTCTGTTAGCATCAGTGGGAAAATACAGGTCAAATATAAAGGAAAGATGCTTGATAAGAAAGAACTCATGTTATTCCTTTGATCTGCGAGGTCTCAGTCAGTATTTGTGAACATGAGCAACTCGCTCCCAAACCAAGAAGCCAGAGAGCTGTTGCTTTGATTTCTGTTAGTTATTTAAAAGACTCCCTGCTGACAAATAAAATAATATTATTTATATATTTTTTTCTTTTAATATTTTTTTTAATTGAAATTAATTATTTTTTCGAACATTTGGAACCGGTTTCAACAAACCCAATGCCATACTCACTGTTCTTTATTATTCTTATTCAGGACTTTAAAGTTGTTTTTAAAGACACATGACACAGAGGATCTGATGATAATAAAGAATAAAGTAGGTGCACAATTTAAGATGTCAAAAAAATTGTTTATGCACAACAATAATGCAGTGTGCCTTCAAATTCTGGGGGACTCCATTACCTCTTGATGACCTTTAATGATATTTGGATTTTACTTTTACAATTTGCAACACATCCTCATAAAAAAACAACAGCATAGGTCTAAAATTCAGGCCGGCAAAAATTACTTATAGTTACGTTTACACCATCTAGTGACCGTAGTAATGGACTCTGGTTTTCCAAAACTGTTACAAATCACTGTTAAAAATTAATGATGTTTTATGATGTGACAATGCTGTGGTTAAGGTCTGTATAGGTTTAGGCACGAAAACCACTTGGTTAGGGTTAGGGAAAGATCATGGTTTGGGTTCAAATGATCACTTGAAACACGTTTATACTTCCTTAAAGTTAACAACAGTAAACACCACGACATTACCTTTTTTTTTTTTTTAAACGTCCCAACTTGCGGTTGGAAACATGGCGCTTGCGGTTGAAAGCGGGACGTGAGCAGTAGTCTCCTGCAGCAAAGTCCACTATCTAACTGACTATCTAGCCTTCCACCCAACACACCTCCTAACAAGGCAAAAATCATCATCAAGTCACCTGATCAAGTCACCTGATCACCATATATTAATGTCATCCGAACTGTCACTTCTCCAGGTCATAATTACTGCGGCCATCTAGCGGCCGCAGAAATTATGTTTTCCATTACACAGCAGGACAAAGTAAAATGAGTAGTTTACCTGTTGGAGGTGTGCTGGTCGTCTGCAGCTCTTCATCTAACATCATCATCACTGTGGCTGTTTCTGCTTGTACTATTCCTCCCTGCGTTATTTCTAACTGATCCCCTGAACAAATACCTCCAAATATCTCCATATGTTGTGTCGACTGGTTTTTAGTGCTGCAAATGAAGCTCTGCTAATTCGGTGAGGAACACGTTTAATTTCCTGTAAATTCTTCACAATAAAAGCAGAAATTGTTGTGCATTAAATGTTGGGTTTTCATCAGCGGTAACTTAACTGATATGTCTGCCCCTTGGCAGGCTTCCAGAAGAAGCCGGCCAATCAGAGTGGGCTCATTGGGAGGGGGGCCTTAAAGATACAGGAGCTAAGACTGCCTGTTAAGAGACAGAGGCTGAACTGAAGGGTCTGCATAAAGGGCCAGTATAAGATAAATAAGGCATTCTTTTAACTGTGAATCATGCAAAGTTACTTTAGTGGAGTCCCAGAATAAAAACATAGAGCTGGAAATGAGCATATTAGGTCCCCTTTAAAGTGACATCAGTGTTAGACATCTTGTTATTCTGTTGAAAGCAAGAGTGCTTTCTGTATGCAGTGAAAAATAGAAGCACATTCACATTGAAATGAGGCACACTAATTATCACTTCCAGTATGTTCAGGGTCATATAGCATTTCTGACTTCTGGTTGGTAGTTTTTAGGAGACACATGCAGGACAAGACAGTAAAAATCTGTTTTATGGTGGCACTTCTGCTAGCTCTGGTGAATCTACTGGTCGATGTCAGATTGTAATGGCTTGCTGTCACTTCTGCCATCTGGTGTCTCAGTGGACTTAAAACTGAAAGTACAGGTAGAACTCAAAGTGGCCAGCGCAAAATGGCCAACAGATGGGAGTTGTGACATGTGAACAGTGAATGTAAGGGAACTAGAATCATTAGGATACAACCACACTCAGGGGACATCTCATCAACAGTCACAAAACTACATTCACCATTATAGCCACTGTAGAAGCCCCACGTGTTACTAAAGTACTGAATGTCAACCTCCCTCCAGTGAATCATATCGCCTGTCCTTTCTTTGCTTTAATTGATCTGGAGAAAAAAAAAATCTACCTTTTTTCTTAATTTCTACCTCTAAGCCCTTTAACAAACCATTATGAGGTCACATTTCTTCCTGTTGGTTACATAGAATTTGATTCATCTTACAAGTAAGTATTTTACTGAGCAACTGACATTGATACTTGATACTTAATTACATTTACTTACATTGGTACTTGATGACAAATTATTTGGAAAATGATGCTTTATTAGGTTCATCTGGTGCCACTAGAGCTTTATTACAAATAAATGAGAAGTTTGCGTAATACCGTACCTAGTTACGGTATACAGATCTGTACAAGGCAGTCTTATATACATCTATCAATAAAAAGTGTGAATGAATCACTATATAAGTTGTCCATGTAGCTTGGAAGTGGGTCTTTATTTTTCCTTATAGACTCAAAATGTGTTTTATCTCTTGTAAATAATGACAACATGACAACCCTGTAACAGATATATCAAAATTACTTAAAAACATTGCCTTAAATACAAATTGAAGTCTAACAATTGCCACAAATCCCCAGCTTACAATACCATTTGCTCATAGAAATGATATTTAACACTGTGGACAACTTAGCCTCTGTTAAACGCAAAAAAATATATAAAAAATTATTGGACTTTTGGATACTGCAATGCATTAAAAACAATGTTCATCCTCATGTGGCCATTTTGTCTCTTCTGTGTCTTCTGCATGTTATAAAGAAATATAATTCTCTTCTGCTCACTGTTCTCACCATAAATCACCTCCCTGACAGCATTTTTATTTTTGAGATGTATGTTTGTGTGTATGTGTGATTGTGTTTAGGCACTGCATGTGGATTTACACATATGTATGTGTGTCTCTGTGTGCATATGTACCTGTTTGTGTGTTTGTGTTCCTGTCCGTGCGCGTGTGTTTGCTTATATCTGTGTGTGTGTGTATGCTTGTTTTTGTGTATGTGTTCATACGACTATAGGAAGTTGGCGAAGAAGCAGAAGGAGACTGCCAGCAGCTCCACCCAGCAGAGAGAGATGGGTCCAGTCACCACAGCCGATAAGAGCACCACCAAAGTTAGCACCCTGCACAAGGACGACCCCTTCTCCACCTCCAACCAGGACCTCAACGGATTCAGTAAGTCAAAATCCTTTGTGGTTCTAGTCTGAATGCGCGTCCTAAATCTACCAACTACAGCTGGCCCCATCATGGAGATCCACTGGAGAATATGCTGCTCCAATCTAATCTCTAAATATATAACAACTAAGGTAAATACCTGCAGAAGACAGTTCAACTGTGGAAGTAGCATCATTCAAAAACAATTTCGCCCAAAACAAATAATAACTGTATAATAAGTTTAGCTGTAAGTTCACTTTTCTTTCACAAAGTAAAGTTTCTTTTGCTCTTGTAAATACTCATATACTGTGTTTCTGTGCCATTAATCATTTTGTCAGATTCATTTATTCAAATACTGGACATCTCATTTTATAATGAAACTATCCATATGTTCATCTTTCAACAATATCAGCAGTGTGCTGTGCTGCTTCACCAGCTTCCATCTAAGTTAGTGCTTTTGTAATCATTTTCAATTCCGTTCCCTAAACTTTCTCTGCTCCGTGATGCCTTATACACATTCAAGTTCATGTATTCATATTGTATGTGTGTGTGTGTGTGTGTGTGTGTGTGTGTGTGTAGCCCGCATGCACGCTGTGTGTATCTTGAAATGCAATCTTATGAAAGTCACCCTGCCCTGCATTTGTGTGGCTATGTGGGTTCACATTCCCGTCTCTTTGTAAAATATGTGTGTGTGTGAGTGTGTGTCTGTGTGTGTGTCCAAGGTAATTAGACAGGGCCTCTCAGAAGGGCATTTTTCTCTTGAAAATGTCAGGCTGGCCTTTTGGGAGTGCTTGGCCATTGAAAGCCAGGGGTGCTGGAGAGGGACTAAGTAGCAAGTTAATGTCGGCCGTAATTGCCTGCACTCTTCCTCTAACTGTCCACGCAGCAATTCTGATGCACAATAATGTTTTTTCATTGGAAACACTTAGAGCAGACCACTTTTATCTGGACCTTGGATGTACGATAAACCTGTGATATTTAAATATTTGAAAATGTCTTTGCTCTCGTGTTAACTCAGGCATTTGTTCCGGCATTCACAACATATAGTTAAAATATTTACTTTCTTCCTGACCCTGTGTATTTAATGAATTTGTAATATTTGAAACATTGGACATTCATTTTCTTCCAATAAGACCTAACTGCACTTTGGCTTTGTCTATGAATTAAGTATTTAGTGTTCAGAGGATTTAGAAGAGAAAAGGTTAATTTCTTCTGGGTGGTGGATGTCTGAATAATTAATGGTCATTTTATAAGCTAGCTTTATTTTGTTTGTTTTTGTTTTATGCTTTCAGACAGAGTTGACTGGACCTTGCTTGGGGCCAAATATGTAATTTTGACAAATTCAAATTGGTCTTTAACTAGATTTGGAGCACATGTGCAATGAAGTTTGGATTTTCAGTAGGTGCCAAACTTCCCGCCTTTTGTAGTCAACTTTGGATGGATGTAAAAACATGTTTTGGCCTTCAGAAACTTTCCCAAGGTTCCCCATATAATATATGATCCAGAGGGAGACTTCTACTGTATCACTCCATGCAGATTTTAAGGCAAGAAAGTGACAAAAATTATAATTCTGTTACTTTTGCTGTGTCACTTCCTACACTTTTCATCAGTTTGGTGTTAGGTTTATCAAAGGCAGTGGCAGTCTCTCTAACTGTCTCTCTTTTTCACAGTTGGCACTGTGTCAACATTTAAAAAAATAAAAAGATACACACACATGTACAGTATGCACACAGTCACCGATCCAGGCTCAGTCCTAATGAGACAGAGAAAAATGCTGACACAAGGTAAGGGACCCAATAATGTTTGCGCAGATGGATTCTCACAGGGCAAATAACCTTTTTGTGTTATTGCATTCGCACCCAGTCACCAGCTATCTTCACAGGACATTGCTGTCAAAGCAGATTTCTCTTGGTATGCAGGTACACTCCTCACTGTATTAAAGTTGAGCTTCTTTTTGCGACGCATTAGCATACAGTGCTGGTACGCATGAGACGAGAGGGATTTTATCACAGAAGAGGAGAAAATATGTTGTGTTTGGGGGTATTAGCAGAGAGGATAGGAGGAGGAAAGAGAGGACAACAGAGAGAGGAGAAGATAAAACTTAAATTATCTGCTGTAGGGAAATCGGGCCATTGTACCAGAAAACAGTAGAGTAAGCAGAATATGAATAAGAATTTAGCAAAAGAGGTGCTACATGGATAATTTTCACATCAAGAAATCATCATCATATTCATTTTAAGACATTAGTAACATTACAAACACTGGATGAGCTCTGCATTAGTCTACTGCCATTTACTTAAAGATTTTATTTGAAGGGAAATCTTTTTTTTTATTAATGGAAAACAGGAAAAGCAGTGCTGTGTTGTTCCAGAGCAAATAGATATAAAGCATTTGAAATTGCTGGTGAGCAAATTTATTCCATTTAGACAATCGGAGGAGAAAACCTTTTATCTGTCGATGGCGGGAAGCAGCAGAGTTCCATGTGAATGTATCACTTTCAGAAACACTAAGAACTCATTTGTATTTCTCTCATATCGACATAAAATCCAGACCTGATTAAATACAATTTTGTTTACACTTACCCACATGAATACGTCTCTTTGATCTGCCTGATCACAAATCTTAATGCATTAGAATCACTTTACCTTCACCAGATGCAAATCTGAATAGATCCTTCTCCAGTCAAGATGCTGTTGGTAATGTACCTGAAATGTTTTTTTGGCTGCCAAAAAAACCCCAGAAGAAGAAGAATTCAGATAGATACAGCTAACAACTAACACAAACACATGGATGACTCACATAGACTGTTAGTGATACAAACGTTTTCCTCACCATCACACATCCTGCTGTTTTATACACACACATACATTACAACTTCTGATGCTGCTTTTTCCTGTTGCTTTAATGTGACAGGGAGAAAGATGGTTATTTTCAGTGTCATTTCAGATGCCATAACCACAAGGAGATGACCATGTAAGTGGCTACTGACGCACTTCCACTAGGGAGTAATTTAGCTATGTCTTGGAGAGACTAATGCATTTACAACTTTTCAACATCTGGCTAGAATGTCACCTCCATCCACCTCCCATGGTGTTAATTGGTTTTCAATCTATTTTTTTTTTCTAGACCTTTGGATTACAGCTGCTCAATTTGAAACAGAGCAAAATGACAGCAGAGTTTGCCGTTCAACTACTCTAACTTAGACTAAGGAGAAGAATATACATAGAATAAGTTATTAAAACATAAATGCAGTGGGTAAAGGTGGGATATTGCAGAGAAGAACAGGAGACAAGTAGAGCTGAAGAGGTAAGACAAGAAGAGAGAGGAGGATGGGAGTGGGGGCAGGGGAAGAGGGGCATATCATGTCATCAGCTCAGTCAGTACGAGGGTGGTGGAGAGATTTCTTTAGCTGTTAGTGGGAGAGTTTCCACTAATGGCCACCTGCTCGGCCCATCAGGACTCTGAAATACACAAAAGCGTGAGCACACACAAAAATACTGCACATGCTAACATGCATGAGTACTAATTGGCTGCTGAAAGCCTTTTAGATAAATGACGATTACTTTTAGTTGAGCACACAAACACACACCAGCTAGCTGCAGGTCCAGTAGATAAATGTGTGTAGACTCGCTGCAATATCTAATGTGGATTATTGAACGGGCTTAGCCAGCATATAATATGTCACAGTCAGTCTCCCAGCAATCCCCCTAGTTTTATTTTATTGTGTGTGTATGTGTGTGTTCCTGGGTCTATCCTACATATCATTTATTTATAGAGCCCTAGCAGTCTGTGTGTGAGGGAGAGATAGACTATATTTGCAGGGACGTAGTATCCATCAGTCACTGTTTAAGAAAGCAAGACCTGATGGTGATTCACATTTATAAGCAATGATATATCTGCTCAGCTCTACTCTAACATCTTTCTCTTTTGTTGACCTCATTCCCACAGTGAGTCATTTTGGACTGACAAATATAATCAACCACTGTGATGGGTTTGAGTGTAGCAGGGAAGTTAGCTAACTAAAGCTAAAAACAAGATGCACCATGATCCATTTTAACCCCACAACTCTGAACAAATTAGTGCTGCAGTCGTTTTTTCTCTGGAATCATTAATCCCCTCAACTCCAAGAGATCACTTTGTAAGCTATTTGAACAAATGATCAATACTGTCATATTTCTGGATAGGTCTGTAATAAGTAGCTGCCAGGCTAGCTGACATATATCGTGACATAAATAACATTCATACAGATGGGTGATACATTAAAGGAAACAACCAGAGTACATGAGGGGAGAAACATAACAAATGTTCTCCATGCAGATATTGTTTTGGTCCATTTATCCACTTAGAGGGAAGAGCCACTCCTAATAAATACCAAGTTATCCAATATAATGATCACCTTTATCCTATTAAGAATGATAAACCATTTGTATAATGATAAGAGTGGCTTCTTCAAAAATGACAGCGACTCATCCACAGAGCATGAGGGCACAATTGTTTGATGAGTATGAAAATGATGCGAATCGTATGACCAGAGATTGATTTTGCAGCAACATGTTAAACGGTTCTCTCCACCATCATCAAAACACCAAATGAAGGAGTGTCTTCTTGAGGAATGGTGTTCTGTCTCTCTGGTAGAGTTTCAGAGACTTGTAGAATCTTTGCCAAGGAGCATTGAAGCTGGATGCTCAATAAGTACTCCAAATTAAGCAATGACATATGGAGTTTGTAACTGCCCTCCAGAACAACACATGTAAGCATTTTCTGATCTGACGCCACTATCAGCAGGACAGCGTAATGTGTCGGTGCTGTTACAAAGTTGGAAAAATCTGTTTTATGATTTGGCATCACTATGGTAAAGGTTTGATTCGGCTTGATTTAGGGAAAGGTTTGGCTTATAATTACTACTTTGTAAATGTTAGAGGACCTTTGTTGTCATGGTTGCAATAATAAGCACTTGGTTAGTGTCGCTGTCACGGTTAGAAGAAACCAACGTTGAGTGTCGGTTGGAAAGAGGAAACAAACAGCAGCATCCTATGGCAAAGTCCCAAGTTTTGTTAAATCATCCATTCACCCCAACCTACTCTATAATGTCACACTACTAGAGTCAGAGTTTCTTCGGACACTCAAGGGCGCTTTGTCATTTGAACCTAACGTGTTTTGAGCCATTTGCTGAAACGATAATGCTCAGAGTCTCGGAGGCTTGGAGTCACTTGAACATGTGAACATAGGTCTTTTCAGGCTGTTTGAATTGACAACATGGTCTTTTTTCTGGTAAAGTCTTTACTAGGTAGCCAACTACTTGCAAGGCGCTAGGCTAGCTGAGTTTGTGGAACAAATACATGCAATCCTGCTATTATATCTCAGAATTATTGAGATCCATTATTTTCAGTTTTCAGTGCTGAATTTTGCACACAATTGAGTATTGATGACTGAAAATAGCTTATATTTCATTTTCATCCTTTTCCCTTTTTTTCCAATACTCTGTTACCCTCCAGTGAGCCATTTTGGATTAACCTTCATTCTCCACACAAGCCATAAAATCAGTCTTATGTATTGACCAACATTGAGAGTATGTCAGATTTAAGTGCACGCTCATTGAGACGGAACCACTTTTGTGTTTTCAAAATTCAATATCGCAGCATTGATGGTGCCATTAGTGTTATTGGATTGTTCCTTGTGCTGTTGAATGTGGAGTATTGATATTTTGTATGTGTTCATTGTTAATTGTGTCCTGTGATGATTGTTAGTTGTTCTGTTTTTGTTTTTTTTGTTTTTTTTCTCTCATATAAGGTCACTGCTTTTCCAATTTGTCCTTCACCTGCTTTGTACTCATTTACCCTCCAACTTCCCTGTCCTCCTTTTTAAAAATGATCTTATTCCATCCTATTCTCCTGTCTCCTCCTCACCTCCTGCTTCGTCCTCATTTCCCCTCTCACATTTTCTCTTTTCATCTTTCCTCGTCTCCCTCCTGTTATTTGCGCTTTCTCTGTCCATTCACCTCCCCCTCTGCCCTTATCTTCCTATGCTGCCCCACACCTCCTTTTTTTCTTCTTGTCTCCTTGTTTTCTTATTCACCTTCTTTTCACCTCTCCTCCCTTCTGTCTCCTCCCCAGCCTCCCCCTCTCCCTGCTCCTTCTCTGTGCAGGGAAGCAAGACGCTGCAGAGCAAATCCCTGCTGAATTCCTACTACTCAGGTACACACACACACACACACACACACGTGCACATGCGTAATCTTTGAAGATGCTTTAGGCAATGATTTAATGGATGGAGGGGCTGTGGAGTTGCCTGCAGCTGTAATTGCAACTGGACGAAACTATACCCGTAAAGGACACTGTGTAGAACCTGAGAAACTGTTTGTGCTTTTGTTCCCACTTACTTGCTTAGGTTGATTAGGTGATATTTGCAGATTTGTTTCAAAGATATTACTACTGAAAGAAAACATACTGTAGTTCATTAATACTTTTAGTAATACAATGGTTGTACGCAGTTATTACTTGTTGACAATGTTAATGATAATTCTTCTCCCTCCTCTTATGTGGCAGGAAAGCAACATGAAAACCTTCCCTAATATTCTTATTTTTTCTATTTCTAATTCCCGCTTGTGTTTCTGTCAATAGGTCAGTATTAAAAAAGTACAAACCAAAAGTGTTTTCTGAGGATGGATACCGCTTCAGCTGTTTTTAAAATGAAGTCTGAAAATCTATACTTTGACAATTTTGAATTAATCACGTTAGTTGCAGTCATCACAGTTTCTGACTGATCTGGCTTCATGTCTCCCTCTGTGTCATGTTGAATATGTGTGCAGTGTCCAAAGAGCCAGTTCCAGCCACAACTTCTATAGGTAAGAACATTTATTTCACTATAATTTCTGAAGGGATCATCTAACAAAGCTTAATAACTGTTGTTAATATCTGTTAATAACCTGTGTGTCTGCATCTTTGTATGTTTTGATTTGTGTGCATGCATTTCAGAGCATGAGAAACAACTGAAGCAGACAAACAAAAGGGGAGAGTTTTACACAAATCCATGCACATATGAAATCAGAATTGCACATGGAAGTCAGTATAGTCCATATGCAATCACAAATGCATGCACACACACGCGCTTGCACACACACACACACACACACACACACACACAGTTTACACATGGGAAGAGTGAAATGTCAAAACCATTTTCCAGTACCTTCTTTCTGTCTTTTTCTCCCTCTCTTCCCTTATGTTGGCCAGATTGACCAGTTCTTTGCCAAGAAGATTGGCTCTGGCCCTTGCCAAAGTGTGTCTGTGTGTGTATGTGTGTTTGTGGCCAGTCTTTGCACAAGACTACTTCACACAGTCTCAAACACACACACACACACACACACACACACACACACACACATGCAATGGCCACTTGAGGCTGGCTCCAAAAGCGAGTCAATCCCCATAGACCCCCATGTTAAAATGCCCAACTTTACAGCAGAAATAAACATGTTTACAGCCTGGTACAAAAAACAGTTTTGGTCTCTATGGCTAATTTCCCCGGTCATGAAAACTGTACAGGGGGTGAATTTCTATATAACTCATCCGTTTAAATAATATGAGGGCTTGAAGTTATGCATAATTAAGGGCATGGGTGCTTTGAGTGACAGGTGGGTGCTGTCACAGACAAGTCGCTACTA
The DNA here is from genome assembly GCA_038419695.1 of Scomberomorus guttatus. NCBI lineage: Eukaryota > Metazoa > Chordata > Actinopteri > Scombriformes > Scombridae > Scomberomorus > Scomberomorus guttatus. The sequence continues at coordinate 32,190,368 of CM076446.1, read as the reverse complement.
CGGCGACAACGTTGGTAAGGTAACATAACCATATAGTATAGGCGTAGCTGTCTCTATTTTAGTGTGTTTTCAGTTCATGAAAGTTAATTATAATAACATTTTGGTCACCTAAAAAAAATCTTGTTCAGCATTTGGTTGTACGTTTTTTTGCTAGCGAAAATTAGTATTAGAATTATCACAGTTAACCATAGACTGTAAATGCACCGTGCTAACCAAGCTAGCAGCTAGCGTTAGGGTCAGCTCCACCCTCTCGTCCAAATATGGTTCGTCCAAATTGTGGCTCCAAAAATCCAAGACGGCAATGGTCAAAATGCAAACTTGAGTCCACAAACCAATGGGTGATGTCATGGTGGCTACGTCCATTATTTTTTACAGTCTGTGAGCACCAGTCAAAAGTTTGGACACACTTTCAGTGTGTAAGTGTAGTGACAGTCGGTCTCCTTTTACAGGAGTGTTTCTCTTTTATGTGATACTAGTTATCAGCCAGCTGCTAGCTTGTCATCTTTCTGCCACACCTCTTTTTCTCTCTTCTTTTGCTCCTCTTCTACCTCCCTTTCTTTTCTTCTCATCAGCTTTGTTAACCCCCCTTTTTCCCCACTTCATGTCCCCACGTTTACCTTCACATCGTCCCCTCTCCCTCCTTTTCCTCTCCTTGTCTTTTGTTACTGTTCCTCCATTGGTTCTTTTCATAAATTATTGCCTTTGATTTTATTCTTTATTCTGCATATGAATGCGACCATGCCCAATCGCCAGTAGCACTTTTTTTGCCATTTGTTTTCAAATTTTCTTCTTCTTGTCTTTCATGTCTTCTTGTCTTCCACACTTTCTCTTCCTCTTCTCTCCAGGTAGTAGAAAGCAAAGTGCATCTTCTCCTAAAACACTGTTGTTTAGCAGCTGAATTACTGTTGTAACTGCTGAGCCCATGTGTTAACTGCCCAGGTGACAAAGAGCTGGAGACACAGACAAACAGACGTTTTTAGAAAGACAGACAGACAAATAACTATGATAAACACCCACTCTGTGTCTTATCCACCACAGAAAAATACACTGACTAAACAAATCAAAAGAGAAACAGGAATGAAGAGAAAACTGGAAAAAAAATATATATATCCATATTTCCCAACAATATTTCATCCCAATATGTTTGAGCTAGATTTACTACAATCTGCACAACTGGTTTCACAGATTTCTGTACCATTTGATGATGCACATCGAGGCATGATGAAGCAGAATGCAAAAAGACGCTTGAGTGATTTGTATGGCACAAATTTGCTGTCATACATCTTTTTGGAGAATGACTTCAGCGTTTTGTCGAACCATCTGTTCTTTCTACAATTAGAAAGACAAGAGACATAAAACAAAACTGTAATCATCACAGTGAAGAAAAAAAGCTGGTATTTATAAAAAAAAAGTGTGAGAAATAGAAGAATTAAAAATATTTTTCATCCAGTTAATCCTTCCCTTGTCCTCTACCCTATTTTCAGTCAACCCATCCAACCATCAATCAATCCCTTGCTGCTATTCACTCAACACTTCCTCACATCATCCCCCTTTTATTCTTCTAACCCCTCCTTTTTTATTTATCTAACTCCACCATCTATTGCCCCACGATTCCTCCTCCTTTCTCTTCAGCTCTTAACTGATTTCACTTCCCCTACTACTTTTGACTTTCCTCCTTGTATCCATCCTTTCATCCATTACACACATTCCTCCAATTCTCCCACCATCTATCCATTCATCTCATCTATCATTCCATCCACTCATCTATTAACCCACGCATTGCCCATTTGTTCATTTCCTCATATCTGTTAATCTGTCTATCCACTCATCTATCCCTTTCTCAGTGACTACATCCATCTCTTCTTCTCTAGTTTAATTGATTCACTTACCTCTCCTTTTATCTATCCATCCAGGTGTATATTCATTACTCCCTCTATAAATACAATTCTTCCTTCCACCAGTACTACACCTCCCCATCTCCCCTTTCATACCCCCTCTGCATACCTCTTTTCATCCATCTCTCTTTT